>JAQHUG010000126.1:2811370-2821695 GCA_028555095.1 Dicrostonyx torquatus | reverse complement strand
TGTGTGTGTGTGTGTGTGTGTGTATGCAAATGGAGTGTCCTATGTGTGAACTGATGACATGAACACACATGTAGCAAAACTGTACACATGAAGCACACAAACATTAATAAATATTGAACCAGAGAAATATGTATACAGCGTGTGCTGAACCAGTGCCAGTTTCTTGCTTATGTAGCAAAACAGGGAAACTGATAGAAAGTATTATCTGTATTGTTTTATAGCTGCCTGGGAATCTACAATTATATCAGTAAAAGTCTGAATTAACAGTTTATTTAAAGTTATTGATAGGGCTTTGTATCTTCTCCTAATATTTCTATTTTATATATATATATGTACATAAACATATGTACGTATATATAAATTTCTAAGTACAGTGTCAAGATAAATTTGTTTTAGGGATTACTTCTGAAAAAGGATAAACATTAGTAAGAAGAATACATGTGTTCCTAACTAGCACACACTTCTGGTTCTAGTCACCCAAGTCAGCTATATTAGTGTCATCTTCTTCAGTTACAGAAGCTGAGCTGGGAAGAAGACAGTTGTCTTGCATGTGCTCGGGTGGTAATTTTACAATAACAATGTGGTAAAGGCCTTTGTTCTTGGAGCTCGCAGTCTGCGTGGCATCCTAGAAGGCGGTGGAGGTTTCCTTTCAAGTCTATCTGTTCATCTTCACACTGCTGCAAATCTGTTCTCTAGGCTGCACTCGTCATAAATGATGATGACTGTTATTAATACTAATAGCCCCAACAACATTATAGGGTGTAATGCTGCGGCGATTAGCCCGAGAAATTTAATAGGTGTTATTTTCTTTGGCTTATCCTGAAATGTCTCTTTGCTCCACATGATCTTGCTATTTCTCCTTACTTGTCCCTTGATATACCCCACCTGTTATTGTGCCTGAAATTACACGGAAGCCTTTCTCTCCAGACAAGCTTCTTCCCTTTGGTTTCCTTTGGCTGGAGCCTTGTGGTCACTTCGTAAATGCTGTTCCACTCCCTTTGGATGGTGTTGTCTTTATGTGGACATAGAGGCTCTCCCAGGGTAGGACAGTCATTGCATCAGCCAGAGCTCACTTAGTGAATTGCCTCAAGTTTTAAGCACCTTAATTAATTGTGACAACTCTTATTTGTTCATTTCTTGAAGACTTTGAAATCCAACTTTAAATGTTGGATTTTTTTAGGGGTGGGGGAGAGGTTGTCAGTTCCATTGTTTATGGTAATATTTAACCTAAAAAATGTAAAAATCCACTATAAATGTTGACATTTGCCAATACATATTTATAGTTCTGTCTTCAAGCTTATTGTTATTATATGTCACAGATCTAGGACCAGATTAATATCCAAACCTATGAATTTACAGACACTTAAAGCAGGGAAGGAAATATATGTAAAAGCTAGTTAAGCAACAATGGGACCACTGCTCTTCTGGTGTCTTTGACATCAAGACCCAGAGTTAAGGAATGTGCAGGAAATGCATCTAAACTGCCAGATACTGGCCTCGGGGCCCAGCATGGAAGTGGTCATGGAAATGGCCTCAAACCTCTGATACACAATCTTGCTGTGCTAAGCAAGCCCAGAATGATGGGGATGTGCTAGAAAGCAAAGCCACCGCAAGCAGAGTGTGGGGTGATGGGCATCTTCTTGTTCGGTGTCATCTGCGTAGAAAAGGCAGTGCGTGCCGAGGTGAGAGATCTGGTGTGTTATCTGCAGGAAACGGCGTGCTTTGAGGAGGAAACCTCAGACCTCTCACGCTGGAGATGTGATAAGAGGAGGTAGGGACAAAAGTACTTACTCATAAATGTGGCTTCCTGTACAGGTGGCCAGAGAGATTCCAGGTGTGGCTTCCGTTTGGCTATTAGTTATAAAACAAATAACTAAATAAGGATTGGTCTAAGAAACTTCTAAGGATCCTGCATGCTTTAACGATTCCTAGGTCCCAGGTCTACTAATAAGCAAGAGTATTCATTTCTTTCTTTTCTTTTTTTTCTTTTCTTTTTTATTTCTTTTTTTTTTGAGAAT
Source organism: Dicrostonyx torquatus (assembly GCA_028555095.1). Classification (NCBI taxonomy): domain Eukaryota; kingdom Metazoa; phylum Chordata; class Mammalia; order Rodentia; family Cricetidae; genus Dicrostonyx; species Dicrostonyx torquatus. Next base: position 2,819,677 of record JAQHUG010000126.1, on the reverse strand, counting down.
AATAGATGGATATTTATTTAGGGGTAGACTCACAAATCAGAATCTTCTGCTGGGATGGAGAACAGCAATGGAATCCCACAGTCAGAAAAGAGAAGAGTATTCATTTCTTTAACTTTTCTATTAAGTGTTTATTCATCAGTCCTATTCTTCAGATTGTGCGCGCGCACGCGCGCACACACACACACACACACACACACACACACACACGTGTGAGTGTTCCCATGGAGGTGGCCAGAGTACACTGGTATTGGCCTCCTTTTTATTTGAGACAGGGTCTGTCTCTACCCTGGAACTCACTAGGTAGACAGGATGCTTGACCAGTGAGCCTCAGGGATCTGCCCTCCACCTCCCCCAGCACTAGGGGCCACCAAGCCAGACATTTTTTCCCCCTTTTGTTTAAATGTGGGATCTGGGGATCTAAGCCGGCTTTCGCTTCTGTACTTTAACTGACTGGGCTATCTCTTCAGCACTCTTCAGATTGCTTTGTATCTAAACTCGAATTGCTTTAATTGCTTAAAGGTAATTACCACATTTAAATACAAGTGTTCGAACTGGTAGGGACTATAGCCAAAGGAACCTTAACATTAGGCCAAGTAAACTTTCTTTAATTAAAACAAAACAAAACAAGAAATCTTCTTGTATTTGTTTCATTAGTCATCCTTGCTTGCCTTGCTACACTCTTAATAGGCTGTGTGACTCACCAGGAAACTGAGTAATAAATGCTGTTTGCTTTTAGGTCTCTTGTAGCAAGGAAGGGTGCTGAAAGGGAGCTCTGCTACACAGCTGCCGGTTCCTAAAGCCACAGCTGCAAAGGTAAAAAGACCCTCCAGTATTTTCCTCACAAATAAAGATTGACAAACGTATGTTTTCCCTTTACTGGGGTCACCAGCAATAACGACTCATGAAAAAAAAATTCCTGCTATCACAGCAAAGAGTGATGATGAGACCATGGGAAATGAAGGAAGATTCCTTGTCTTGGTTTACTTCCCCTTTGGGTTCCTGACCTGCTCTTGTTATGACAACGACAGCAGACACTTTGAGAGGCTTTGTAAATACTGACTCTGCAGCTTGCCCTTCTGGGTGCAAGCCCTTATTTTGGTGAAAGAAAATGAAAATAAACAGCAATGCAAGCTTATCTGAGACGCCTGCCCTGCGAGGGAAAACGAAAACTAAAGAAGGTTTGCACTAGAGGAAGGAGCAGTGTAGCTTAGAGAAACAAGGCTGCCACTACCCACAATATTTTCTAGTTTTCTCCACATAACTAACTGATGCTTGCATTAGGACCATTTGTGCAATTGCTAAGTATGAAATGGTTAGATGTGTTAGGTGGGGCAGCGTACCCTGTAATCCCAGCATGTGGGAGGCTATGGCAGGAGAACTGTCAGCCAAACATTAGCCTAGCCTAATTAGTGAGATACTAGAGAGACAAAGGAAGAAGGGGTGGGGGATAATTGCAGCAATTTTACACTGATGGATGCAGTCTGCGATGGTAACCCATTTTATACTGTGCTATGTGAGTATATAGTGCAGATCAATCAGGGATGAACACGTCCCGGGAGATTCTAGCCTGTTGCAATTTTGTGGAATAGACTGGTGTGTTAGTCAGCTTTTTATCACTATAACAAAATATACAATATAATGAAGATAAAAAGGGGTGGGTATAGTGGCCCATGCCTTTAATCCCAGCACTTAGAGGCAGAGGCAGAGGCAGACAGATCTCTGTGAGCTCTAGGTCAGCCTGGTCTACACAATGAATTCAGGACAGTCAGAACTACAGAGTGAGGGTCTGTCTCAAAAAAACCAAAACCAAAACCAAGCAAACAAAAACGAGGAAAAGTCATTTTGGCTCACAGTTTTGGAAGTTTCAGTCCATGGTCAGTTGGTTTGCCGCACGGAAAGGTAAAGAATATCAGAGTGGGAGAATGTGGCCGAAGAAGGCTGATCCTCTCATATCTGGAAACAAAAGAGAATAGAGTTCTACAAGCCGCTTCAAGGGCGTGCCCAGTGACTTCAAACCTCCCGGTAGTTTCCATCTCCTGAAGATTCCTACACTTTCCATCAGTACCAAGATGAGGGGCCTGAGGGGGACAGTCAAGATCTAAACTATAGCATCCAGCCAGTAGAGATGAAGAACACCGCAACATTTTCATGCACAGGACAGTTCTCTCAGCGACGAGTTATGCTGCCGTGAAGAGCAGTTGCGTTAAGGTGGAAAAGCTATGTTAGACAATGTAAGGATAACTGGCTCTGTTGTCACGGCTTCTGTATCATGCCTGTTTACTAGAGAGTTAGAAGGTTGGCCAGATGGGTAGGATCTCCTGGTCGCCATCCAGGCTCTGTGACAAGGACAAGGGGCGCTCGCACCTGGCTTATTTAAGGTAGCTGGTTTAGTGTGTGGCAGAGTTAAACTGTACTTGAACTGGAGAATCTTTTTTTTTTAAGATTACAATTTAATTATAGCAAGTCTCCCTTCCCTGTTCTCTCCCCAAACCCTCTCATATACTGCTTTTCACTCCCCTTCAAGTTCATGGCCTCTTTTTAAATAATTGTTCTTGCATATATTTATGTATATGAAGATGCACATATTTATTTCTAAATATAACCTGTTTAGTTTGTACAATTATATATATATATATCAATATATATCAGGACTGACCATTTGCAATGGACAACCCATTAGTGTGCACTTCCATAGGGAAGACTACCTCTCCCTGAACAGGAGACTCTGGAAGATTTTAGCTAGCTTGGGTAGATTATAAGAAATTCCCGGGCCACAGGTCCATCTGGGAAGCCAACTCCAAGCTCTTTTCCATATCCATCTGCAGTAGCAGTTCTCAACCTGTGGGTCTCGATCCCACAGGGGTCTCCTATCAGATCTCTTGCATAGCAGATATTTACATTACAATTCATAACAGTAGCAAAAATTACGGTTATGAAGTAATAACAAAAATAATTTTATGGCTGGGGGGGGTCCCCACAGCATGAAGAACTGTATTAAAGAGCCACAGCTTTAGAAAGGTTCAGAACCACTGACCTACAGGAAATCATGGTACCCCTTAAGTTAGAAAAGACACAGTCCAGAAGACAAATAGTCCTGGATCTAATAAATGGTCTGTGCATATGAAACTTGATCAGTCAGAGCAGAGAGCAAAGTGAGTATTGACGACAACATGAGTATGTGTGAGAGTGTGTGAGTGAGTGTGTGTGTACTTGTGCCCAGATCAAACTTGTTGGTGAGGAAAATCATTGGTCAGTGGTCTGCTGTGGCTTTTGCTGAGTGTCTTCATTGGTTGCAAATGGCTGCACAACTTCATCAAAGGAAAAGCCCTCCTGTAGCCAAGCTGGATAATTTCCCTGTGGTATTGCATCACGTAACAAAGACAGCACAGCGATGTTGTGGGCCCCCCCCGCCCCGCCCCCCCCGCCCCCCCGCTTCCTCAACCCCCACCCCCGCTTTGAGCTTGGAAGAGGACTCAAAATGAAATACAAGTAGAAGCTTTGTCTTCTCCTTGTGGTTCCAAACAGAACCAGCGGCTAACACTGAGGAGGGTGGAGCCATTTTCCCCCAAGCCAGGATTAGTTCTGTTGCCTTGTTTTCTTTGACAAGCTTAGCTGCAGAACTGACCTAAGGTCCTGAAACCTCGGGAACAGTGCTGTAGGTGAAGCAGACCTCGGGGAGGGAAGTGCTAGCCTTAAGTCTGGTTGTGGGGCCGCTTTTGCAGTTTTAGTGCCCCTGGCTTTGGGTGAGGGACGGACTCCGTCTAAGCCCTGCTCCTCTGCTGCACAGCCAGGACGGGATTCATTGTCCTGCTTGCCTCAGAAGGGCGTTGGAGGCTCAAATTAAATGCAGCCCTGTCAAAGCGGTTCGTGAACAGCGCAGCAAATGCCAGGTGTTATTAGAAGTTGAAAGCAAATGCTGAGACAGCTCATTCCAGAGGCTTCTGATGCCTCTGCTGAGCTGCGGGAGGGGGTTGGGTGAGATGAGGGCGTGCACAAGTGGTAAGTCCTCTTCTCACCCAGGCAAGCAGGGTTTCCTGGCTGAAGGAGTCCCGCAGTGGGTGGAAGAATACAACTACAGTGATCAGAAGAAAGAAAAATGGGAGGAGAGGCCAACCAGATTTCAGAAACAGGACAAATTGGGCAACAGACATGGCTCAGAGGTGGAGAGTTGGCTTGGTAGGGGCAACTGTTTACTGCACGGTGGACATGTGTGGAGCAGAGCCGGTGGATGGGGGCTGAGAAGAGCCAAAAGATGCTTTCACAATTAGAGCCTAAGGGACCTGGGGTGGGACCCACAGAGGAGGCAACGCTGGAGGCCAACCCTGGAGAATTAGCTGGGAAAAGGTTTGTCCCTGTCTTCAGATGCTAAGAGGCTGTTGCGTTCCTGTAACTAAGGCCTTCCTGTGTGTCAGGCACTAGAGAAGTGCCAATTCCCAAAGGGTGAAACAGGAAACGCTGAAGTATCTGTGTGGAAGCAAAGGTTGCGAGACCCAAGGCCAGCCAGCTTCCCTCTGACTTCCACAGAGAGATCCACAGCAACCCTGAGGGAGTAGGGATCCACCTGCAGGCGCAGGGCCACGGTCCCTGGTGTATCTCCAGCACCTTGCTCACGGTGGAGGTTCACTAGTCACTGAAGGAATGCGTACTTTCCCTGTTCCTGAGACAAAATACCCTGATGGAAGCAACTTCAGGAAGTAAGGGTTTACTGTGGTTCCCCGTGTGAGGGGACAGACTATCATGACAGATGGTAGGTGGAGGCATGAGACAGCTGGTCACATGACTTCTGAAGTTAGGAAGCCAGTTCTTTTATTCAGTCTCCTAGCCTACCAAATGGTCCTGTCCATTCTAAGGGTGGGGTTTTCCATCTTCAGTTCAACCTTTCTGGAAACACCCTCATAGACATGCCTGGAGGCAGGTGGTTCTAGATCCGGCTGACTTGACAAGGAAGATTAATCATCACAGAGTGAATGAATGAATGGAAGAATGACCATGAGATCGATGCTCCTATGACATCATCCATAGGAGAGAATTCACCACTCCCTTTATTCCATTCCTTAATCTGTTTGTCTCCTTGAACACCGGACTTGCTCCGTTCCACTTCCTGGTGCTCCTTTTCCTACCTGCTCAGCTTGCTCCTTTTTGTTATATATCTTCGTTAGAGCTAACACTAATAACCACGCAACAGAGTCTACACTAGGCTGTGTTGATTTCTTCTGCCAAGGGAATTAATCCAAAACTCTTCACTTTAGCTGCAGGCAGACTCGTTGGACAAGGGCAAAAAGCAGCTACTTTCTTCACCGAAATAAAAGGTGCTTCACATAAAAGCAAGGTCAGGTCTATCACAGAAATACCCCAGTGCCTGGTACCAACTTCTGTCTTAGGGTTTCTACTGCTGTGAAGAGACACCATGACCACTGCAACTCTTATAAAGGAAAACATTTAATTGTGGTGGCTCTCTTATAGTTTCAGAGGTTCAGTCCTTTATCATCATGGTGGGACATGGCAGCAGGCAGGCAGACATGGTGCTGGAGAGGTATCTGAAAGTTCTACATCGTGTAGGCAAAAGGAAGTGAACTGTCTCACTGGGCATAGCTTGAGCATATATGAGACCTCAAAGCCCACCTCCACAGTGACACTTCTTCCAACAAGACCACACCTACTCCAACAAGGTCACACCGCTCATTAATGCCACTCCTTTTTCTTTCAAACCACCACACCAAGTGCTGCAGTTGCAGAGAGCAGAACAGGCTGTCTTTGAACCATAGCCCTCCCCCCAAAGTACAATGTTATCCCACTGTGCTAGTATGTGTTTATAATCCCAGTGCCTGGGAGGCAGAGGCAGGAGGATTGTTGTGTGACTGAAGTCACCTGAGCAGCATTGGGAAGACCAGGACAGCCAAGGCTACATAACAAGATGCTTATCTCAAAAACAACAACAAAATAATAAATAATTGACCTTTCTCAGTGCCATTTGCCAGATGAAGTAACAGCCTCATGATGTGACTGATATAGCAGGCAGAGCACTGGTCCCTTAAAGTCACCAATGCCCCACCCCCTGGAGCCCATGTATGTGATATATATGATGTATGTTATATGGATGGATGCTGCTAATTAGTTGATGGTAAGAAGGGACGCTATGGTGGGATATGATCTTTTCCCCAAAGTTCAAATGGAAGTGGGGCTTCCGGTGTGACTTAGTGGTTCAGGAAGATTAACGATGGAGTTTTTCCTGTCAGCGACTCTGGGAGTGGTTGTTCAAGCCCCCTCTCATGTCCGTCCCTCTGCACGCATCCACTTTTCTACTTTTTATCCACGTAATGATACAGCACAGGCCTCTGCGGGTGTGGCAGCCTCCAGAACTGGGAACCAACATAAATCTCCATTCTTTACAAACCCATGTCTCGGGTGCTCATCACAACAGAAAGCAGCCTGAGGGAGGGGGTTATCCTGGCCTTCCCAGGTGCACCAGTGCAATCACAAGGGTCCTTAGGAGTGACAGCCAGGGGCTGGAGAGTCAGTCAGAGAAGGCGCTGTGGCAACAGAAGCAGAGGTTGAGTGACGGAAAGTGAAGACCTGACTGTCCTTGGCTGACTTTGAGATGTGAGTGGCCTTTGAAATCAAGGCAGGCGAGAAACAAACTGTCCTCCAGGGCTTCCCAGCACTGCAGATACCTCTATTCTAGCCAACAAAACCCAACACTTCCTCATTTCACAAAAGAGGACAACAAAGTCCCAGGAATAGTCCTGGCTCTGTCCTAACTCTCATACAAGTTAGTGACGTATCTCAAACACAGAACAGTGTAGACCAGGGTTTCATAAATGCAGAGTCTTTTAAGAGTGCAGGTTCTGATTTGGCAAGTGTGGGTCGGGCTCTGGGTCTCTGACAAGGCCTGGAGCCCAGGGCTGTGATAGTGATTTATATTCCCATCTTGGAATCTGACAATCCGGAAGAGCCAGGGACTTCTGGTAGGGTTCCCCTAGGAGGGGGAGATGCAGGCTTCCAGTATACACAGCTCTTTGGGGATGGGATTAGGGTCCCACAGGGAAAGTTAAGATAAAAGCAGAGCTCTCTATGCTGCCTGTGAGGACAGTGTCACTGAACCATGATGGACTTGTTTGTAGCTTAGGCTGTACCATTACTTGCTATGTAGCCCAGGTGGCCTCAGACTTATAGTCCTTCTGTTTCAGCCTCCCGAGTGATGGAGTGACAGGTCTGTACATCATGGCCAGCCACATGGTTAATGTTTGTAATTGGAAAGACAGCTTAAACTTGTAAGCATGTGTCTGTCATCACACACACCACACAAAAAAACATGATTCTTCTATTTTCACTTTTTATTGGAGGGTGGAAGAGGGAGAAGGAGAGAGAGAGAAAGAATGTATATGTGTACCTTGCTACATGTGTGGTGGTCAGAGGACAATTTAGGGGAGTTAGTTTGCCCTTCCATCTCTACATGGCTTCTGGGGATTGAACCCAGGTCCCTAGGCTTGTCAGCAAGCACTGAGCCATATCTCACCGGCTGAAGTTGGAGATGGTCTTTCTGCCACAGATCTAGATGTGATTATAAAAGTAAACACCAGCCTTTAATCTTACCCTGAGTTTTATGTACTTCCTTTTAGAAAAGGAAATGACGCTCTTGTCTTTGAAAAATACCTCTGAAATCTTGACAGAATTTAGGGGCTCCTGGGTGACACCCCCCTCAAATCTAGAACTGTCTCCTTAGGGCACTGCAGACTCAGGACCAGGATACCGCTTTCCCACTGATTGCAATTGTTGCAGGTTTCAGAGTCTTTGTTCAGGAAAAAGACATGGTCTCCACCACCCCACGAGTAATGCCCTGACCCACTTCACAGTCATTGCAGAACTTCCAGCTGTTTGTGGCTACCAGAGCCACCTGCAGGCTAAGAATATTCTAATTTCATTTTGAGGCAACTTCCTGTATGCAAGTAAGAAATATCAGCTCTCAGACATGTAAACACAGAGAGATCAACCTTGGATTGTGTCCTATGCCTCTACCTTCTAAAGCTCCTCTCCCTTCTGTTCCCTTCCATTCTCCCCACTTCTACTCCCTCTATTCTTCCTCCCTTCTTCCTCTCATTTGCCCCTTCTCTTTTAACTTATTTTAATTTTAGACGAAGCCCCCTTTGTAGCCCAGATTGGCCTTAAGCTTTCCATCTTCCTGTCTCAGCCTTCTGAGTGCTGAGATTATAGCTGCATTCCCACAACCAACCACACCCCTGTCATAGTGGCTCAAAAGTAGCTCCCCTTCAACAGTGTTTACCAAAAAGGAATATTAGGGTATTTATT
>JAQHUG010000126.1:2799516-2810728 GCA_028555095.1 Dicrostonyx torquatus | reverse complement strand
TTTTTTTTTTTTTTGAGAGACGGTTTCTCACTGGCCTGGAACTCAACAAGAAGTGTAGTCTGGCTGACCAGCAAATCCCAGGAATCTGCCCATTTCTTTCTTCCTGGGGCTGGGACTAAAACCAGACCATTATATTCTGCATTTCCACATGGGTCCCGGGGGTTGAACCCAGATTCTCTAATTTGCAAGGCAAGCCCTTTATCGACCAAACTATCTCCAAAGTCCCAAAGTATTTCTAAGATAAGTTCACTCAGCTCTGGGTTTGCCTGTTGATGCTGTTGGAAGATAACATGTGGATAAGCTGTCTGGATAACTCAGCAAGCACCGAGGAGCCTTATGAAGTACAAGGAAGGCGCTGGACCAGGTTCTGCAGAAAAATCTCCCATTGCTTCCAATCAAGGTTCAGTGGCCATGTCTGGACGCAGGATAGTTGGGCTTGAGGACTGTGGATGATGGAAGGACTTAGCATTGTGGGTAGTTTTCACTTATCCATTTGTGAGAGTGAAAACCACAGCTTGAGTGTGAGGTAGCCCTTGTTGATTGTGAAGTCGCGTGCAGGCCCTTGCACGGTTAAGCTTCTGCATCATGGAGTTACATCCCTCACTGTAAAATCGGAATTAAAATCCCCACTCTCAGTATTCCTGTGAGGGAGCCCATAAACTGTTCCTTCCTCCAAGAACCAGAGCCAACAGGATTTTCAAGGACAACCTCTGCTTGGCTATGACATGTGCTGTCACCTTTCTGCCACACACTGGTCTACTTATTGTTCTATATTTGCTAATCTGCCAGTAATGTTGACTTTTATTTCTTTGGCATATACTCCCAGGAGAGAGACGTGGAAAGCAAATTGCAGCAATCCAGCCATGCTGTAAATTACAGGATTTGTGCATAGACACAAATACAAGAGAGATGGCTGTGCTTGGAAAAACACAGTCATCAGGCTGAAGAGGCGACTCAGGGGTGGTCCTAGTTAGAGTTTCTATTACTGGGATGAAACGCCATGACCAAAAGCAAGTTGGGGAGGAAAATGTTCATTTGACTTTGACTTCTATGTGGTGGTCCATCACTGAAGAAAGTCAGGACAGGAGCTCAAACATGGCAAGAACCAGGAGGCAGGAGCTGGTACAGAGGCCATGGAGGGGTCCTGATCACTGGCTTGCTAGCCCAGGCTGGACTTGAACTCACAGAGTTCCGCCTGCCTCTGTCTCCCGAGTGCTGGGATTAAAGGCGTGCGCCACCACCCCCCCGGCTCAACCTGCTTTCTTTCTTTCTTTCTTTTTTTTTTTCAAGACAGGGTTTCTCTGTAGCTTTGGAGCCTGTCCTGGAACTAGCTCTTGTAGACCAGGCTGGTCTCGAACTCACAGATTCGCCTGCCTCTGCCTCCTGAGTGCTGGGATTAAAGGCGTGCGCCACCACCGCCCAGCTCAACCTGCTTTCTTAAAGCACCCATCAACCACCAGCCCAGGGATGGCACCACCTACAGTGTACTGGGCACCCCCACATCAATTATTAATTGAGAAAATTGCCTTACAGCCAAATTTTATGGAGGCATCTTTTTTTTTTCAATTGAGGTTCCCTCCTTTCAGCTAACTCTAGCGTGTGTCAAATTGACATAAAACTAGCCAGCACAGTGGGTAAAGCCCTAACCACACAAGCATGAGGGCCTGAGTCCAAATCCGTAGAACCCATGCAAACTAGACACAGAAGAATGTGTCTATAATCTCATGTGCTTCTATGGCAAGGTGGAAGCACACATAGGAGATTTTTTGGAAGCTTGCAGGAGAGCTAGCTTGGTGTGTACATGGCAGAGAATGACAAAGATCCTGCCTCAGACAAGGTGGAAGGCGAGGACTGACATCTGAGGTTGTCCTCTAATCCACATGTGTTTACGCGTGTGTGTGTGTGTGTGTGTGTGTGTGTGTGTTGGTGTGTGTGTGAGAGAGCCTGGGAGGAGAGAGAAGTTATGCTACACATTTCTGGTGTGCATGTGTGGTGTGTGCACATAAGTGTGCATGCCTGTGCACATGTGCCAATGCCTGAGGAAGATGTCAGGTGTCTTTTTATCACTCTATACTTTGTTCCTGCAAGGCAGGGTCTTTTGCTGAACTTGGAGTTCAAGTTTTCCAGCTAGGCGGGCAGTCAGGAAACCCCACCTTCTCGGCGCTGGGGTTCAAGGAGCACACCCAGTTTCCACATAGGTGCCGGGATCTGAACTCTGGTCGTTGGTCCCCACATTTGTGCACAAGCCCTTTGAACCACTCCAGTTCATGCCATTGCCATTGAAAGTGGCGCCACTGTCTTCTGCTCTTACTGTCAGTGAATGAAGGCTTCACCTCCCCATCTTTGCCAAGCAGTTAGCGTTGGAAGGTGATTTTGGATCTTAGCCATTCTAGTAGGCGTGTAGTACCACCTGGAAGTTTTAATTAGCAGTTCCTTAGCGACAGGCAGTTCAGCACCTTTTCCCTTGCTCTTTGTTGCTATCTCTGTACCTTGTTGGATGAGGTGTCAGTTTCTACCTCCTGGTGGTTTATCCAATGCCCCGTGGAGGTTCAGGGGGTCTTTGCAGCCTTTGGACTGAGTTCTTTATCAGCTGTGAGCTTTGTAAATAGTGTCTCCCACCCATTCTTTAGCTGTTCATTCTCTTAACAAACAGTGTCTATCTCAGGAAAGTTGAAGTGATTTGGATTCTGCCTTTGCTGTTACATTTTAAAATGTCATTTCTGTTCCTCTAGGCAGCTGCCAAAATTTATAGCTCGCCCTGGGGAGTTTCTTGTAAGTGCTTGTCCTTGGGCTTAAAAAAAAGTTACAGCAAATCTCTAATAGTTACAATTTTTTTAAAAATATTATCTTCTAGGAATATTATAGTATTTCTTTAACAAGTAGGTCTGAGATCTACTTGCATTAACTTTTGTGATAAACTATGCCTAAATTTTTTTGTTTATTTTGCATGCAAGTGTCTAGATGTTCTAAAGCAGTGCTTCTCAACCCTCCTAGTGCGGCGACCCTCTAATACAGTTCCTCATGTTCTGGGGACCCCCAACCACAAACTTATTTTCATTGCTGCTTCATAACTATAATTTTGCTACTGTTGTGAACTGTGATGTAAATATTTGTGATTCCTGACGGTCTTAACCTCTGTTCTAAAGTCACATGTTAAACCTTTTATTCCATCTCTTGAGGGAGTTCTCAGAACTCAGTGCCCTAGTTCATGTTTCTGTGACTAAATATTGCCCAAAACCAACTCGGTGAGCAAAGGGTTTATTTGGTTTACACTTCCACATCTCAGACCATCACTGAGGGAAGTTGGGAACTCAAGCAAGAATGTGTAGGCAGGAGCTGAAGCAGAGGCTGTGGAGAGGGGCTCTCCATTGTCTTGCTCTCCAGAGCTTGCTCAACTAGCTGTCTTATAGAGTGCATGACTACCTGCCCAGGGTGTCACTGCCCAGAGGAAGCTGGGCATTTAAGCTCTTTGTCTGTTTCCTGCAAGCTAGAGGCAATAGTAGAAGTTGCTTCCTTGTGTCCTTTGAGGATTATAACCCTTTCCATACAAAAGGAATAGAACAATGCCCAGCACACAGGAGGAAGTACAGATGATTACTGCCAGGGCCAGGTAGGCATCTGAGTCCCCAAAAGTTTGAATCACAACTTTAATGTCCTTAGGCAACCTGCCATTACACACCGGGGCTAGGCATGGCAGGAGTAGCTGAGTCAGCCTAATTCTTCTGTCTTTCAGCAGCTTCGCCTTTGAATTCCAATCTAGAGCCAAGCAGCACCTGAACCATAAACGACAAGGCTTAGCAAGCTGTTCATGTTGGTGGATTCCCAGGGGAACCAAGATGTGGGCTTAACTAGGCTGAACGATTAGGAGGATGCAGCAAACAGCCACCAACTCATTTCAGTGTACCTGCCTAGAGCCCTACGTTGCTGTGCCTGCTGCTACTGTCTAGATCCCACCAACATGCCTGTTGAAATTTGACCCCCCTTGGGAAGTGGAGGACCAGGTGGGGTCTTCAAGAAATGACCAGGTCACGATGGCTAGGCCTTTGTGATGGATTCGTCTACTAAAATAGAGTAGTGTCTCATTACAAGAGTGGATCTGTTACAAACCAGTTTGGCTTTGTCTCTTGTATGGGTGGGTTCCTCTGGCTATGGGATGTTCTGGTCTGCTCTGGGAGCTCTGCAGAGACCCCATCAGAAGGAAGACTCAAAAAAACCCACACTCCTTTGAAAGATCTCCAAGGCCAAGCCTCCACAACCAGGAAACTCTATTTGTTAAAAATTATCTAGCCTCTAGCAGCTGGTGATAGCGGCAGAAAATGTGCTCGTACACAAGAGGATTGTAATTTTCCACCAGAATTCAAAGAATAACAAGGAATGGAAAGGTCCATCTAGAACAGTGATCCTCAGCCTTCCTAATGCTGCAAGCCTTTAATACAGTGCTTTATGTCGTGAGCCCAACCACAGAATTATTTCATTGCTACTTCATAACTGTAATTTTGCTCTCTTATGAATCATAACATAAGTACCTGGTATTCAGGATAGCTGATATTTGACCTCTGTGTAGCTTGTAACTCACATGCTGAGATCTGATACAGAATATTGCATTGGAAGGAGTACAGTTCCTTTGCATAATTCCACACAGGTGCAAGCACTAATTTAATCATTTAGTGAGAAATTCTGGGGTGAGGTCTTTTGTTCGTTTGCTTGTTGTTTGTTTTTAAGTCCCGAGACCTTTTGAAAGTGTCTCAAAGCTCCTTTCACCTACCCCCAATCCATCTTTTTTATAGTTTTCCTTTGGAGCTTGTCCTAAGTGTTGAGGCTCAGTTGTTGGGAGAAAGGTACAGTAAAGTTAGGGTGTATAAAACTGGGGTCCCAGAACTTAGTCCTGCAGATGAGATCCCAGAAGGGAGGAAAGTTGGTTGGCTCTTTGGAAAGGTATAGAAGAGGAGGCTGAGGGGATGGAGGGATGGCTCAGTGGTTAAGAGCACTGACTGCTCTTTCAGAGGTCCCAGGTTCAATTCCCAGCAGCCAAATGGCAGATGCAACTTTTTGTATGTCTGATTCCAGGGAACCTGACACTCATGGCAAAACACCAATGTACAGAAAAGAAAATAAATTAATTAAAAAAAAAACAAAGAGGAGACTGAAAGGTTTAAAAAGAGGAAGACCTTCAGAAGCTTTGTGTGGGAATTTCATAACTTTTATCTTCTGGGCTCGTGGCTGTGGTGGTGACGATGATGACACTGATGGTGTTGATGAGATGATGCTGATGATAATGATAATGTGACGTGGGTGATGAGATGATGTTGGTGATGCCCGCTGCTTGCAGCGAAAGCCTTTCATCTTTAAATGCAGAGAACAGCACAACCATTAATTAGCTCTGCAGGTGAGGTAGGAAAATATCATTATCTTCCATTCACAGAGGAGGAATCCCAGAAAGAGGAATTTAAGCCCTTGACCCAAGGCCACCCCAGAGTGCTTGCTAGCAGGACGGTCCCAGTTCTTATCTCCTTATTTGCTACCAGTTGCTTTCCTTTAGAAGTATTCTTCAGATTGTTCTTTGTGGTAGGCGGCCTGCAGAAGCAGAAGACGATGACAGGAAGCGTGGCAGAGTTAAGCTCGAAAATGGAGGGTATGCACACAAAGGCAGGAACAAGGGGTGAGGGGCTGGCTATGGGTCTGAGAGGTTTTAGAGCAAAGTTGCTATAGAGATCAAAGCTGTTCTGAGAGATTAGAAAACTTGCTGGGTCTTCCAAGAATGCAAGGTCCCGACTGATTTCTCTCTGGGCCCTTTCTTGGGGGTGGGTGTGTTTGCTGTCAATGACCTTCAAGGATGAGATAATGAGTCTTTGAAAAGGAGGACTTTCCTGTTGGGTGTACTGGTGCACACCTTTTTAATCCCGCGTTCTGGAGGCAGAGGCAGGTGGACCTCCATGAGTTTGAGGCCAGCCTGGTCTACAGTGTGAATCCCAGGACAGCCAAAGCTACACAGTGAGACCCTGCCTTGAAACTCCCCCACCCCAACTTAACCCCCCAACACCAAAAAGAAAAAGGTTGATTTTCCAGAGACTCCCTTCCCACCAGCTATTAAATAGGTAGGTTCTATAAGCAGAGGCCTCCTCAGAGATCATGCTGCCCAGGATCTAGCCGGGCAGAGCTTGGAGGAAGGGGAGATAACTCAAGCTCTCTGCTATGTTTCGAGGTCATAAATACTGAAAGTTCCTTGTCTCTGGTCCAGGACCAGGACTCTCACGTCCTCTGACAATATCCACGACACGATGACAAACTAAGGTATTAGCTTGGAAGCAAGTAGGGTCAAACTGGATCCTAAGTCTTTTGGGACAGCTTGAGCAGCACCACGTGCACCTGCCCTGTGGCCCAGAACTCCGTGTCTCAATGTTGAGCATCCTTCATAACTGTGCACTTCATGTCCATATTCTCCAGCAGGCCAGAAGCTCTGGGAAGGCGTGGAGAGTGTATTTCCTAGGCCTTGGAAAGCACTTGGGATATATTTCCCTCAGATACTTGTCATAAGATTGAATAAGTAAATACAGCTGGTTAGGGCCACAGAGTAAACTAGTGTATGACAAGGGAAGGACTAGAGGATAGGGAGAGTTGCTTGTCTCCTTTAAGGACTTCCTCTCCTCTGGGGCAATGCTAGCTCCTGCTGTACCTGACCCTTCCTTCTGAAGTGTTCGTAAGGGCAGGAGAGAGAACTGACTGATGTGGGGACCAGGGTGTCTCTACTTATCGCGGAGCGAAGAAGGCCCTGCCTTGCTCTGCTTGTCCAGTCTGTTTCCACATCTCACCACTGACGGGAAGAAATCAAGGCCCCACCTCCAGAGGTTGATTTTTCTGGGGACCCAGAAAATGAGGCTGAGAATCCTAGCCAGGAAGCCTGACAGCCAGAATCCTAAAGCGACAGAAAGAAGGCTTTTCTCAGCATCCTTCCAGCCACTGATGGAAGCCTCAGGTCCATGGACCAGTTGCTGCCCTACAAAATGGAGTGTGTGACATCTCCAAATTCCTAGTGCTATCTACAGCTGGGTAGTCCCCTCCACTACCAGAGATGACATGCTTCCCTATTAAGGAAGTAGTGCTTGCTCTTCAGAGGGTGGAGACTGGCTTGACAATCCTACCTGGAAGCAAGTTCTCTGGGTGGAGGTGAGGTATGTCAAAGATAAAAAGGTCATTTTAGCTAGAACAGAAACTCTTGCCTTCACTCTTTCTCTCCCCGCTTTACTATCCAATGGAAAGATATCAGCCACAGGCATTATACTTACTGGCATCTATATGAAGTAGATAGCAAGAGGATGCAATATCTTTATCTTTTATTAAAAACTCCTCATTGGATGGTGATGACAATGATGATTTGAACAAAAGTCTCATCCCAGACTAGCCTAGGCTGTCCTTGAACTCATCATCTTCCTGTCCCAGCTGGCCAAGTGCTGCCATTCCAGGAGTATGTCACTATGCTTGGCAAAGGAATTATTATTATTTTCCTTCTAAGCTCCAGTCTTTGAGGGAGCCACTTCCCTGGGCCAGTCCGAGGAGTAGGGAGGAAGAGTTGGTTAAGAACAGGCCTTTTGTTCAGCAGCCTTAGATTCGGTCCCATGAAAGCCTATCAGCAACAAGGCTTCAGGCCACTGCATGGAGGTCAGACACTCCCTGCCCATCTGGCCCAGCTCAGCCACAGTCACAGAGTTGCCCTCTGGAAGGGCCTGATACACCTGCTCACCCTGAGATTCCTTTAAGGGAGGCACCAGTGTTTATTCCAGATCAACGTAGACAAGAGCTTAAACGCCCTGGTTTGGGCAATCAACACACACAAGTTAAAACTTGCTGTAAGATAGCTTTTGCCTGAAGACGTCTGGGGGTTGGGAAGCTGGAGTTGCCTTTCTGGGAGGCAGCGCTCTCTTGAAAAAGAGAGACTGGAGAAACAAAGCTCCTGACCGTGCACTTTTCCTTTAAACCAGAGTCCTCTGCTCAATCTTGCCTTTGATAGCAGCATTGGTTCGGTTCCTGCCTCTGCAGAGCTCAGAGCTCAGGGTGAGCCAGGGACTATCTGTCTGCGTTCACCACCTGCTCTATAAATACAAAGGTTGGGCCAATATCAGAGCCTGGCAATCATTAACCAGGAGGAAACCACATGATTTTCTTAATGGGACGGTACCAGATAATCCCTGAACCCTATAAACCCTGTAAAAATCTATAATCAGAAGCGGGCGTCTGTGTCTCCCCAGCGCTTTGTGCCAGCTAGTGCCAAAGTCCTGTTCAGTTCTAGATGGTGTCTGCCCGTCCCTTCTGGGGATGATACCTGAACCCAATGCCATCTGAGCCAGCCAGGCAGCAGGGATTGGGAGGTGGGCGAGCTGTGTCTTGGAAGTCTTGCAGACGTGTAATTTTCTTGTGTGTTTAACCGGAAATGACCCAGAGCTCAAAATAGCGTAGTTTTATATACTTCAGTTTCTGAACACGCCATTGGTGTTTAATCTTGTTTTAGAAGGTGGAAAGCAAAAAGTTTGTATAAAAAGGAAACAAAACCAAACCAGATCAGAGAGTCGGGGGGAAATAGTAGGGTTTGTTTTGTTTTGTTTTGTTTTTGTCCTGGACAAACGTGTTGCACAGGCAATTTCTGTTCTACTCCTGCAGCCCCTTCCTTTTGCAGGCCACAAATACTGAAATTCATTTTTATTCAAGTTTATATTTCCTGGAGAGTGGAGGAGGAGAGTTAGCCCGAGTGATTCCTTCACAGTGTGTGTGTGTGTGTGTGTGTGTGTGTGTGTGTGTGTGTGTGTGTGTGTGTGTGTGTCTCCTTTATGGCTTAATAATATTTTTGGCAATACTGCCCCCTGCAGAGCAAAGCTAGAATCTCAACTGCAGCGGTTTGAAGATGAGGCTGATTGTGAATCTCAACGTTGAGTGTGCCTCAAGTTTGCTCACTACCAGTGAGATACTTTTAAATAAGCGTGGTCCCCCTTGTGTGTCTTTTGGTTTGTGCCATAGCTTTAAGTGTAAAGACTGATTTTCTCACGTATGTTCTTTGGGTTAAAGAAGCACATCTCTTTCTTTGCTCTACAAATATGCTTTGTAGAAAAAAAAATCAGCCGGGTGTTGGTGGCGCACGCCTTTAATCCCAGCACTCGGGAGGCAGAGGCAGGCGGATCTTTGTGAGTTCGAGACCAGCCTGGTCTACAAGAGCTAGTTTTAGGACAGGCTCCAAAGCTACAGAGAAACCCTGTCTCAAAAAAAAAACAAAACCAAAAACAAAAACAAAAAAAAAACCAAACAAACAAACAAAAAACCAAAAAAAAAAAAAAAAGAAAGAAAAAAAAATCACTGGATGATTTTCCCCCATCTCTCCTTATGTCCTGGACTCCATCTTGATCCCAGCTCAATGTGAAATTCCATTTTTGTTCTTCTAAAATAATATGGGTGTCTGCTGTAGCAAATAAAAATACAAGAAGCCTAGGTCAATTTGAATCGCAGGTAAATAATGACTAATTTAAAAATATACACCACGTAGGACATCTTTATGCTAGCAAGCAGTTGTATTTCAGACATGAAGTGGAATAGTGTGTCCTGTGTGTTACCAAGCAACACCAGCCAGGATGCAAATGTCCTAATTTTCCTACACAGGAATGTTTGCTCTTTTTATCTATCCCCTATCTCAGGGAATCCAGCCACATCCTCCCGAACCACCTCCCTACTCTAAAAGGAACATGTGCTTTTCCAGGACAAAAGTCATCAATGACATAAACTAAATGCACTTCTCCTTATCTGCTGTCCTGCATCGTTGGATCGTGGAAACCATTGTCCTCTGTCTCTACCTCTTCATGGCCACCTGTTGCCACTTGTCTCACGGTCCTCAGTGGGAGAAGGAAAGCCTTTATTTGACCCTTGGCACATGAGGGAAGAACAGCTGGGCCCAAACCCTTTAGCCCCATGGCTTGCAGAGTGGATGCTCTGAGTTGGCAGTCTGATGAAAGGACCCTCGACCCACCTATTCCGTCCCAAAGTGTCACTTTTGTAAAGTAAAGATGACCCTCATTTTCAGATGAGGCTTTGGCCGAAAGGCCACATTTGAGTGACATAGTAACCTGTGTGGCTTGGGGGTCCTTTCGGCGCTTGCCCTCAGGGGCTCCCACCTAACTGCTGTCACAGCTGTTTTCCTCCACTGTTCTTGGGTCCACAGAAAGGTCCCTTATTTGGAGTTGGGTCAGTGTCCAGCCTCTAGTCCACAGGGAGCTGCTGCTGAGCTCTGGGTCATTGAAGCCAATCTGGCGCCTCAGTGAGGGGCACAACAGGGAGTTAATTATGCAGAGTAAATAGAGGGCCAGGATGGGCGGCTACCCTAGGTAAATGTGTTTCTGCTGGACTGTGGGAGCAGACACAGTAGGAAGCTCACCTAAACACGGGCATCTGTGCTGCCAGAGAGGAGCATGTTGGGCAATGGGAGTGGTAATTTGACTTTTTAATGAGATAAAGTGCTAATTACTTTGGTATACACCACGTATAAAACCAACCAGGCAGTGGCAACTTGTAGACAGAGGGGCACCATACCTAAAAGATAAGCGGGCGGATAAAAGATAAGTCAGGTCCTAGACACAGACTAAACACCAAAGAACAGTTTAGAAACAGAATACTAATTGCACAAACGACCCTGGATTAACCCGTAAGAAACAGGATAACAGTTGTACAAATGACCCTAACACATGTCTTAGACCCGGAAGAAGAAACCTCAGATACAATTCAGTTTCAAAAACCCACTCTCTAGGTCTCTGGTTCACAGCCCCTGGCCCCCCAGGTAGACCCCACCCCTGGCAAAACTTCCACTAACCCTTCAGGATGTCTCAACCGCGGATGGAAGGTCTCTCCCAGTTCTGTCTACCTGGATCCCCATCTACAAGTCTGCCCCAGGTCAAGTCTTCTTTCTTTGTAGCTCGGGATGGCAGATGGGTGAGTATGTGTGCCCCTTCCCCACCCCCCCCCCCACCGCACAAACATAGACTGGCAGCCATGGCATAAACTGCAAACTGCCAGAACAGGAAGTGGGTTATAGTTACCTCGGCCTTAGCGTAGTTAGCAGAGGCTGCTTGGCCAGAAATACCATGGGCACAGGGATTTAGGCAACAAACACAGTTCTCGCAGTTCTGAAGCTGACTAAGAAATAGCATGCTGGAAAGGCCCGTTTGCCATTGTTTGGAGCAGC
>JAQHUG010000126.1:2675725-2716323 GCA_028555095.1 Dicrostonyx torquatus | reverse complement strand
TATCTGTTAGCCTATATTTCTTAATTATACATTACATTTTTAAATGAGCTGCACAAACACAATAACTTAATCAAGAGCAGAAATATACATATAACAAAACTGACCTTAAATTTGTATCAATAGAGCAAGAGCCATACCAATACAATTCTCTATAACGTATCCCCCTTTAAATGTAAAGAAACATTTATAAACAATATTTTGGAATTTGGGCATTGTTTTCTCCAAACTGCTTCCTGCTTTTTGTTGGGTGAAATAATTTTGGTGACCTTTAGCGGTTTTTGGTCCGTCAAATCACATTAGTCTGGAAATAATCCCCAGGTTCTCATCCTCTATGGAAACAAAAGAAGAACCTCTTTTCTAAAGCAACATATCCTTAGATCCAAATTTTGAAGATACCTTTAAAGTAGATCTGTTGGTTACTTAGTTCCTTCACAGTCGAAAAATTCAAAGAAAATACAATAATATACATAATCCAGATTCTCTGTGTATTTTCCATCTTTATGTGGCTTATTTTTCTTTACTCCTTTTAATCTATGACTGTCTGTACTCTATTTTTAAAGACTTTATTTTATTTCTTTAAAAATGATTTATTTCTTTTTCCAACTCTCTATATTCTTTTTCTCTCTCCCAAGCCTTTGTGCATTTATCCAACACTATGACCCATTGGGGGCCTTTTTTTTTAAATATCTGAATCTGTCTTTATTTTGCGTCTGTAATTATTTTCTGTTCAGGAGCTCTTCTTAAAATGCTAAGCACTTCTTAAGAACCTAAGCTGTGGCATTGCTAGGTCAATATGTCCCTGTTTGCTTGCTCTGCCCAGTCTGACATGGCCGAAATCCGTTCACTCTGAGACTTCTGGGTGGGAGCCATCACTCATCACCTCATGCTGCCACCAAGTAACTTGCAGCATGCTGCCCACAAACCCCATTTAAATGCTCGGCCTCCTGAAAGAGCCAGAGGGACAGTGACTCCGGGTCTGGAACCCGGGATTAGGAACCTACGCCAAGTTCCTCTCAGATGCCCGGGCCAGGTCCCGAGTCACAGGTGCCCTCCTCGACTCAAGATGCGGTAGGAATTGGAGCCCTGGGGAAGTCCTGCACTTGGTACCACCAACTCATCATCCAAGCTCATGGCGACCCCAGGCCTGGGGCTGCTCCTTGCAGTTGGTCTGCCAATGCTGCCTGCTGCTTGGAGCCAAGCGTCCACAGCACTGGACCCTTTCAATAGCATGACTCCATCCCCAGACCCTGATTCCAGTGGGGGCCTGTCTTCAGAGGCCATTGTAGCCATCGCTGTGGTCTTTTCCATCCTGGGAGTCATCTTCCTAGCGGTGGGGCTGTTCCTGCTGGTGCGGAAACTTCGAGAGAAGTGCCAGACAGAGGACACCTACCACCCAGCAGTGAGGAGCAGTTTTGGGGGCCTCCAAGGAGCCAGTGCGGGGCTGCCTGCCCATCTAGCTCCTCCCCCTCCTCCCCTGTCACCCACCTTCCCTACCTTGCTGTGTGACCTTGCGGGAAGGCAGCACCCTCTGGGAGATCAGACTCACCCAATGCTTAAAGATAGAAGGGAAGAAAGTTCTTCAAAGGCCTTGACTTTGAGGGAAAGGGAGGATAGGGCTGCTCACTTTTATATATTTATGTGAAATTAATAGTAAGGTATAATAAAGTTTTTTTTTTGTTTTTTTGAGACAGGGTTTCTCTGTAGCTTTGGTACCTGTCCTGGAACTAGTTCTCGTAGCCCAGGCTGGCCTCGAACTCACAGTGATCCGCCTGCCTCTGCCTCCCGAGTGCTGGGATTAAAGGCATGCACCACCACCACCGGGCTATAAAGTATTAAAAAAAAAAAAAGCCAGAGTTCTCCCTGGCAGCATGGCCCAGGAAGCCACCTTTTCAAAACCTCATTTTTTTTTTCTCTGCTACCACTGAATCATGGCTTAAAGGAGGCATGGCTTAACTCTTTTTTTTTTTTTTTTTGCCTAGAATTTCTTCCCAAACTCTCTTAGGTTTTAAGTAGATTTTAGTTGGCTCTGTTGGCGCCAATTTGAAGCAAGGGGTCGCTTGCTTGTTTCCCAGTCACCTGGCAGCTCAGACACAAGATAATCACATAGAAACTGTATCAATTAAATCACTGCTTGGCCTATTAGCTCTAGCTTCTTATTGGCTAGCTGTTACATATTAATTTTACTTATCTCCATTAATCTGTGTATCANAAGACAGGGTTTCTCTGTGTAACTTTGGAGCCTGTACTGGAGCTCGCTCTGTAGACCAGGCTGGATTCAAACTCACAGAGATTCTCCTGCCTCTGCTTCCCAAGTGCTGGGATTAAATCTGGGAGGGATTTATTTTATGCGTGAGTGCATGCATGTATGTGTGTGTGTGTGTGTGTGTGTGTGTGTGTGTGTGTGCACGTGAGCATATACCACAGCATTGTGCAAAAGTCAGAGGGCAATAGGTGGGAGTTAGTTTCTTCTCCCACAGTGGCAGGTCCAACTCAGGTCTGCAGGCTTGGCTGCAAGTGTGTTTACCTGCTGAGCATTTCAAAGGCCCCACTTTGGATCTTTGCCCTAAATGTGACTCTGTCAATATGCATCTCTTTGGGGTGTCTCTTCTGTCTGTATCTGCATTACATGCAGCAGAGGATGTCATGTGCATGTTCTGTGGCCAGTTTTCCTTTTAGTGAAAGATGGACACACTGGTGTGCATGTGTCTAGGTCCTGCATACAACCTGGGCATAGTGGTTGTAGTTTCAAGAAGGCCATTTGGCTTAGGTAAGGAAGGGTCTGGTAGCACCTATACATTTTCAGGGGTCAGAGTAAAGTAGAGAGAGGCAGACAGAAGCTGAAGGGCACATCTAGGTCAGTAGCTGAAAGAAGTCACTGATGTTAACCACTCAACCGCTATGACTTTTAGAAGCTGAAGTAGGAAGCTTAATATCATACAATTTGACATGCATGGTCATTAGGACTAAAATATGAAAGATGGTGAAATTTGGAAGTTATCTTGGGGGCTTTCTTAATTTTTTTAGAGCATTAGCATTCTGGAATTTGATCAGAAAGAAGGTCAGATGACCCAACATCTCCCACCAAATCTGGTGGATTTCTGAGGAATCCTTTGTTGAGAGTTGGATAGAAATCTTACTAATAGAACAAATCATTAGGTGAGGCCATTATAAGACAGGCATTTCTCATTGCATTTGGAGCCACATGGCGACTTTGGCCTGTTGGAGCAATTATGTATTCAATCACCCCATCCCCTGCCCCTGGAGGATTCTCTAGTCCCTCAAAGCAGCCCCAGGCGGAAAACAGAATGGGTTTAGAGAATGCTCCTCAGGAGCTTCAAGTCATGCAAGGACCCTGTGATAGCTTTTGAATAACACCCCAAATTTGTTTATGCTGAGTGCCAGAGTGAGTCAGCGTACCCTTGGGTTTTCATCCAAGAGCAGAGGAAGTGATGAGGGCCGAGACTTTCACATATGAGGAATGAAATGGTGGCTGTCTACAGAGGAAGACAAAACAAAATTGAGATGCAAACTGCACAGGCCACTGAGGGGTGACGCCAGGCCCGGGCATCACTTGAGAAGGCCCTCCAAAGCTACTGACAATCTCTGAAGAAGAGAACGTGACATGGAGAATTACATCCTCCCAGGGCTTCCAGGGCCACACATGCTTATTTAACGAGCTCTGGCTTCCCATGGAGCCGTCAACAAACCCGTTGATTACATAGAAATGGCACGTTGGCAAGCAGAGAGTCAGTCTGGTGGCCCTTGGAGTGGCTTCCACTCTGGGAGTGACAGATGGAGGAATAAGGACATCAGAATCCCCCAGCGTGCCGAGTCTGTGGAAATGGAGCCCGGGGTGTTCACTCCTTCCACCCTACTTTGGAAGACCAGGTCCTCATTTAGAAACCATCACAATCACAATTATTTTTCATTTTTTTTTGGTCTCCAATAACTTAATTTGCTTAAACCCTTTGAATAAAACGATCTGAAGGGTCGGTCTATAATGCTTTGCATTTCCGAGATGAATCTGGAGTCTTCTGTAGCTCAGCTCTACCTCTGTAGTTTAGACTTCAGGAAGATTCTTGATGTTACTTCCTTGTTTTGAGGGCCTTTTAGTTACTAGTTCAGCACTCTGCTGTCTGGAGTTTGGAGAGGCAAACACGTTTGTGGATTTTTTCTGCTCTACCGGAGGGCCACATTCTCTCTGTGTAACAGGGAGTGACTTTGGGGAGCCTGTGCAGCAACTACTGCAGACACAGCAAACCTTTCTCTGGTGTTCTCTGTTATACAGGCTCTGGCCTCAGCGTCTACATAAGCATCCTTCTAGCAAATCCACAAAGTATGAGCTGTTATCATCACTCCCATTTCATTGATAAGAAATTGAGATAAGAGATAAAACTACCTGCCCTGGGCCATAGGGCTAGTCAATGGAAGGATAGAATTCAAATCCTGAGTCTGTGCTTTCTTTTCTGTCTCTCTTCTTGCCTCTTCCTATGGAGGGAAAGAAAGAACATAGTTTCCATGCTTTCTAAATCATTCCATCATCTATCTGTCTTTGTTTTCATATTTGTACTAATGTCTGGGAAAAATTTGCCTCCCTAATATTTGACATGGGGAAAGGGATGGGGGAGAAAGTTTTGAGCTAGCTAGCTTAATTCAGTAATGCTGAAGTAATAAGTATGAAGGAATTCTGATGTCCATAGCTTCAGCTCTNTAGCCAGTTGTCTCTGTCATCTACTGCACATTTTGGAAACTGCTTGATTGCACTTCCTGCCTGCTCAAGTATTATAATCTCTCTTTTCAGGCCTTTGATGGGGTTGAAGATTAGATAGTTGTAGTCACCTTCCTCTTATGAGCTAGCCAAGCCATTTCTAATACAAGACTTAGACTCCTTAGGATAGAATGATTATTAAAACTTTTAGCATATGCTCTTTGCTTAATATTGTTTATGCTGGTTGTAGTCCAACTTTTATACTTGATATCTGTTCTTAGTGTATATAGTTTTGTATTGTATTTGGAACTCTCTTATTTAGACAAAAGGGGGAAGAGATGGGGAACCGCCTTCAGTCAATGGCCTTTAAGAGGTTGTACCAAGGTTGGGGTGTAACTTTTGGGTACCCAAAAAGTCACAGTCCTGCCCAGTTCACTCTCTTCTTCCCATGTTCCACACTTTGAGGTTTGACCCCCATTCCTGCTCCGTGAGTTTTCCTTTTAATAAAGAAAAACCTTAGAATACTTTATTCGGCGTAATCATTGGATTATTTAACTCATGTTCAGCATTATAACGTCTATGTGATGTATTCATAAAAGCATGGGAAGAACTAACCTTTGGCTTTAGGAGTGTCTGTGCATGTAGGAGGCCATTGAACTGATGAACTAGAAAAGTTAGCATTTGGTTAGCAACTCACCATGTAGAACTAACCCATCATTTTACTTTAAACCCAAAACAGTCCTTAGGGACTGACTTTATTAACTTCATTTTAAAAGTAGAGACCCAAACTCAGAGGGCGAAGATTATACAAACAGACAAAAGACAAACTCATCCTACTGAATTTCAGGGGAAATGTATGGAAATCTTTCCTTATCCTTGGTTTATTTGTGGTCAACTGTTGCTCATAAATAGGAAATGGAAATTTCCAGAAATGATTTCTATGTTTTGAATACTAAAATGTTTTGAGCACGATGATAAAAATCTCACTTCCCTCTGGTGAGCATTTGTATATAAACTACCTTCCTGTAAGTCATTTGGTGCCACGATATTATCAGTCTAGGTGTCTTCAGAAGCAGGGTCTGGACCACCCTCCATGAGATTATCATCAGTCTAGGTGTCCACCCTCAGTAACTCAGTCTCTGTCCTCAGAAACCCTTCATAGCATTTGCAGAACTGAAGGTGATCTGTGCTGCTAATTGTACTCACATTTTTAATGGCTTATGAGAGACATCCTTAACAAATGCAGTGGGAAAAATCCTTTTAAAATATGAAGATTTAAGTAAAGTATAGGTGGTCTGGGTAAGCAATTAGTTGCAGTAAAAAAATGTGATTAATAAAAGTGCATAGAGCCAGATGGTAGTGGTGTACGCCTTTAATCCCAGCACTCAGGCAGCAGAGACAGGCAGATCTCTGTGAAATTTGAGGTCAGTTTGTTCTACAGAGTGAGCTCCATTGACAGCAAGGGACACACAGAGAAACCCCGTCTCAGAAAAACAAAAACAAAAACAAGCAAAGGTACATAATAGTATCATATTTATTTAGAGCTTCATTAAGACCAAGGTTAGCATTACTCTTATCACTTAGAAATATACCCAAAAAAGTTCCAGATAGCTTAAACGATTTTGAAAAACATTTAAATATAAAAAGGTTCAAAACATAAATGGAAGCACTAGTGGACATGTGTTAGAGGAGCTGAATGCTCTGCTACTTGGGTTGTCCCACTGTTGACACAGTTGAGATAAATATCATCTGGTTTTTCTGGGGCATGTATGCTGCGTTCTTTGATGTTACGTGTGAGATGAGAAATATCAATCTGAGAGTTTGTCTTCTGAAGTTCTGTAAGGTAGGGAGTGGTTAGAAGCAGCTCTTAGAGTCATTTCCCACCAAGCTGAACTGAGTTTTTAATTAGAACGTTCTCTAGTTGGTGAAATCATCTGCATTTGGTTGTCATTTCTCTAGTTCTTTGTCTCCCGGAAGCTCAACATGTGAAGACTCTGTAATTTTACAAACTTACTATCTGTTCTAAATTTTACAAGCTTACTAACTGTGCTAAATTTCTTTTATGATTAGTATTTAGCTTAGTAAGAACGCCACAAGTAGTAATAATTCTTTTAATAGGATTTCTCCACTATAAGTACAGGCAGTGGCTTTGCGGTACGGGAAGGCTTTACCCAGAGCAAATCTGGCTTGTAATCGAATGTCATCATCAGGTTTTAACTGTTCATTTGGTAAAAAGATAAAACATAAAGTCCTTGTTCCCTAAGCCAGTTTTTCTATACATATTACCAAGAGAAGATCAATATTTAAGAAAATGTTCTTATTGTATACAGAGAGTCAGACCAGCTCTACCTTGGAATATGAAACTGACCACAGAAAATTTTACCAACTTATCACAGTCAACTCAGTTATATGCGTGCCATTTTTTCTTAAATTTCAACTCTCACAAACTTTTGATGGCATTCTTCAGCCTCCTTGTTGTGTCATTATCTTTTATTTTTTTGCACCAGAACAATCTTTCATCTGGACAAAATTTTATTTTGTCACCCAAAATCCTATCTCAACTAAAAGTGTTGACTTTTTCTTTAACTGTTTTTACTGAAAATACACCTTCTATGTTGCCTTTCTTATTTGAGGTTCTCCTGCCTTATTTTCCCTGAAAATTTTCAGGAAACACCTTTTTTTTTCCCTTCCTTTTTCTGACTTGACAAGTGTCTTAATTAGGTTTTCTATTGCTACAATAAAATACCATGGCCAAAAAGCAAGTTTGGGAGAAAAGGGCTTATTTGGCTTATACATCTACATTGCTGTTCATTATTTAAGGGGTTCAGGACACCAACTCAAACAGGGTGGGACCTGGAGGCAGGAGCTGATGCAGAGGACATGGAGGGGTGCTGCTAACTGGCTTGCTTTCCCTGACTTTTTCAGTCTGCTTTCTTATAGAAACCCAGGACCACCAGTCCAGGGGTGGTGCCACCAACCATGGCTGGACCATCCCACATTGATCAATAATTGAGAAAATGCCTTACAGCTGGTTCTCGTAGAGGCATTTCCTCCATTGAGGCTTCTTCCTCTCTGATAACTCTAGCTTGTGTTAAGCTGACACAAAACCAGCTGATACAAGATAACCACACTCCAGATGAAAACCTAGGGATCTGAAAATATCACATTATATCTTTAATATTGTATAGTTATAAATATATTCAAAACATGGTGACACATATTCTCTCAGCAAATTTAAGTTATGTGTTAAAAATGTAAGTCTTGTTGTTAAGTTAATGCATTTCAGAAAGTTTTACATGATCCTCAAAAGGATGTTAGGTCAGACACAGAGGTGAAGAATTAATGGCTATGCTGAAGATAATCTTGACTCTGAATCTGTGATACTCCAGTTCCTCAATCACTAAATTCTAATCAGTTTACTAGCTGAGTAGAATCTTTAACAGAGGTGTGACTTTTAGTTCACAATACTTAATACTTGAAGTGCTGTGGAGTAATGCTCTTGTACACTGTAAAGATTTGTCATTTGAATCAGTTTATTAAAATCCTGATTGGCCAATAGCCAGGCAGGAAGTACAGGTGGGTGACCAAACTAAAGGATGATGGGAAGGAGAAGGGCAGAGTCAGGAGATGCCAGCACGATGCAGAGGGAGCAGGAGGTGAATATGCCATACCAATAAAGGTAATGCCACATGGAAGAGCGTGAATAAGGATATGAGCCAACTTATAATGTAAGAGCTTGTTGTAATAGGTGGGAGCAGCAGGCTGTGTCCCACCCGGCTCCTGGCTACATGTTCACATGGCTATACCCGGAATACACAAATTACACACAAACTGGATTCATTTTAATTACTGCCTGGCCCATTATCTCTAGCCTTTGCTTGGCTAACTCTTGAATCTTATTTCAACCCATTCTTAAATAGTCTGTAAGTCACCACAAGGTAGTGGGCTTACCGGGAAGATACAGCATGTCTGACCCTGGCGGCTTCATGGCGGCTTTCTCCCTGATTCAGTCTTCTTCCCAGAATACTGTTCTCTTTTCTCTGCCTATCTAAGTCCTGCCCTATCAAAAGGCCCAGGCAGGTTTCTTTATTAACCAATGAAAGTAACACAAAATATAGAAGAACCCTCCTACACCAAGAGCTAGTTAGTAATAAGCCTGAGCTATTTATAATTGGCCAAGCATTTATAATTCATATTCAGCCTCTAAGTCTTGTTATTTAGGAATGGGGATGTGGGAGAGAAACATTCAACTACATATGGGGTTCCAACATGAGGCCAAAATTTCCATGTGAAATCTGACAAAGCTTATAAAAGGATTCTAGACACATAAGAATAGAGTCAAGTATGGCTTCTTGGTAGCTACCTTTTCTCTGGTGAGGTCTGTTAGATCTGTGAACAATAGTGTAGCTCCTTTAAGATGTGACTTCCTGGTTCATGCTGGCAGTAGGTATGGCTTTTTTGGAAGGTCCTGCTACCAAACACTTAAGTGGACTTTATGAGTGGTGGGTGGCATGCTACTCAGTGGCAGCATGGACCCAGAAACTCCCCAGAGTTGGGGCGGTAAACATAGCTCTAGGTCATACCTTTTCCATGAAGCTAAGCTCTCACAGACCAAGGAGTTGGATGGAGCCAGTGGCCAAAGCTGCCACTTTGGTCCAAGCTATGCCACTTAAAAGTTTAAAGACTCATGTGGTCAGAAAAAGATAGTGACAGGCAATAAAGACAGATTCATACAAAGCATAAACAAGAACAGAAGCAAAACCTCTAAACGGGTTACAGACTGTTTAAAAATATATGTAGGCTTGAGAGAGAACAAAGACTCCTAGCAATAGTAGAGAGAGTGCCTGAACTGGCCAACTACTGTAAATAGATTGGTGACTTCTCCAGTTGCCATCATAGATACTCTATCCAGTAACTGATGGAAGCAGAGGCAGAGATCCACAGGCACTCTGAGTCTTGTAGAAGAAAGGGAATAGGGATTGTACCAGCCATGGTGGGCAATTATGGGGGAATTCACAGAAACACATGACCTGAGCTTGTGGTAACTCATGAACACTGGACCAACAGTTATGGAGCCTGCATGGGACTGACCTAGACCCTCTGCATGTGTGTGACAATTGTGTAGCTTGATCTCTTAGTAAGGCTTCTAACAGTGGGAGCAGGACCTCTTACTGATGCTTAGCTGGCTTTTGGTAACCTGTTTCCCATGTTGAATTACCTGGCTCCATCTTTGTGGGCTCCAATATCCGCCAGCCTGAGGACACCATGCAACTTGGTAGCTGAATGCTAACAATTTAGAAAAACAATAGATAAGGGTTTGGCTCCAGCCTTCCTTTTCACTTGTAGATTGCTCGATGAGAAGTAGCTGACTCCAAAGCTGGTAAAGGAATGCAGGTGTGTGTGGGCTGTGAGGAGGTGCCCCAGAAAAGGAATATGAACAGGAAATTCCTCAAGAGTTGGGGGAGCATTCAGAGCATGAATAGCTTGGGAGAGGGACAATAAAAGCAAGGTCACGCTGTAAAGGATGGAGAAATCCGAAGCGGCCTTTGAACGGTGATGGTGTGAAGGCCTGTTTCTTCCTCTCGCCTCCGGGAACACATGGGGGGAAAACACCAGTTTCTATGTTGGGGCGATGGTCCCCGACACATCTTGACATAAGGAGAGGAGCTCAACCCTGCCTCAACTCAACCATGTTTTGTGCAAGTCTAGAGAACTATGCCCACATTCCCAAAAAATGGATTATGGGTGTTTGTCTTTGTTTAGGGGATTGGTTACAAATTGCTATTGGTTATAGTCAAAAAAAAAAAAAAGCCTAAACAAACGAGTTAAATTCAGAGAGCTCTTTCTAAAACAAGAAAGGGCAATATGATATAGAAATAATAGAATAAAAGGAAAGATTATTGAATCTACTTTAATCCAAAAAACCAGCTTTTAATCTTACATATTTTACATTGGTATGAATTTTGGTTTCTTGTTTAAAATTTAATGTTAATTTTGTTTGACTGTATTTATATTTCTACTCTTGTTTAAGGTATTTTGTTTATGTACCTCATTAAAAAATGTAATGTATAATTAAGAAATACAGATTAATAGTCATATATAATAGTCAAATTTATATTCATGTTAGGTATGTTTTCAAGGTCATACAGAGATGTATTTCAGATAGATAGGTAATCTTTAAACACTTCAAAGACCTACAGAATATGACATTTAATATGTTTAATAACCTAAGGCTTTTCATGACAGTGAGACACGTCTCATTGTTGCTCCTGGCAGCAACAATCTACTTCAAAGAAGATAATGGGCATTGAAGAAACACTATATGGAATTTATTTTGTTTGTGGCAAAAGTTAGCCACTGGACAAAGAAACTGCCCTTGTCTCAATTGCTGACAGTTACTATCCAAACTGAACCAGCAGGACACAAGAAACACAACTGATGAACTTGGCCAAGACAAGGTAGGAAAGTCCTTCAAAATTTCCTGCTTCACAGGAAAGTCTGTCAGATATTTTAGTTGGATGTCCTAACATTGGAGAGGAACTTAGGGTGACTGTCCAGGTGGCCTGCTGTCCCTGTCATTAGATAACACTTCATCCTTCTGGGGTTTTTGCTGGACTTGAGGACTAAATAGTCATAATTATAGTTTTACTTAGTTGTAATAGAAAGTAAATTAGAAACAAAAAGTTAGACTCACTAAGATAAGATAATTATTTTCTCAAATTTTGCCAAATACAAATAGATTAGATATTTTAACTATAATTATTACTTGATAACTGTCTTGTTGTATATAATTTCACTTTTTTTAAAGTTAAAACCTTCCTTTTTAATTAGACAAAAAGGGGAAGTGCTGTGGAACAATCCTCTTCTACACTATAAAGATTTATCACTTGAAATTGGTTTACTAAAATGCTGATTGGCTAGTAGCCAGGCAGGAAGTATAGGTGGAGCAACCAAGCTAAGGATGATGGGAAGGAGAAGGGCAGAGTTAGGAGACACCAGTGAGATGCAGAGGGAGCAAGAGATGAATGTGCCATGCCAATAAAGGTACTGCCACATGGCAGAGTGTAAATAAAGAATATGGGTTAACTTAAAATGTTAGAGCTAGTTAGTAATAAGCCTGAGCTATCAGCTGAGCATTTATAAATGATATTTGTAACATGAGGGCTGGCTTGTTGGGGTTTCTGTCCCACCCAGTACCCCACAGCTGGCAAGCCCCAAAGAAAATCACACAAAGGTCTCCATAAGATTATAAACTGATTGACCCATTAGCTCAGGCTTCTTACTAGCTCTTATAACTTATATTAACCCATGATTCTTATCTATGTTAGCCACATGGCCTGTACCTTTTCTCAGCGGGGCAGCTTACATCCTGCTTCATAGATGGACTGCGCAGGAATGCCAAGGGAGCTTCCTGCTTCCTAAATTCTCCTGTTCTCCCCTCTACTTCCTGTCTGGTTTTCCCGCCTATACTCCCTGCCTGGCCAATCAGCATTTATTTAAAACATGATTGGCAGACTATAGACAATTCTCCCGCACCAGATATTAAACCTTTGAGTCAAATATTGAAAAGTGGCCGTTGGGTATTTGGAGAAAACTTCATTTACATAGAAGAGTTTCTATGTATAAATAAAAGCAACTTCTATGAGCTTTTGAACAGTTGCAGCTTTGCCAGGTCTGTAAGAACATTCACTATGCCTCTGTAAGCTACCCATCCCATCAACATCTAACAGGCCACCCACTATGTCAGATTGTTCTCCTGACCCATCTCTGCCATCTCTGTCTGCTGATCTGCTGCTGTCGTGACCAGTTTCTCTTTGCTGTTTTATTGTCAGTGGGGCTGTGGGAGTCAGCTTTATTCTTTCTCACTTCTGATCTCTTTTCTCAGTAGAATAAGTTGGACCTGCTCTCCCTCCTCTATCTCAGGTGAGAAAGTGGAAATTATATTGCCAAATGATTTCCCAATTTCTCTTCCATTTACCTCTTCATATATTTCTCAGCTTCCTGTCACTTCTTTGGACTGGCTGATCATAATGACGATGGTTTTACAATCACGTCTATCAGGCAGGTCCTCTGACACCTACTTTTTTTTCTCTTTATTTTTATTAGCAGTGTAGTGAAAGGCTATCGCGATGTAGTGTTCTAAACTCACCCAATTCAGGCAGAGGAATCAAAGCAGTTGTGAGACCAGTGGTTTCCTTGGTGTTGATTCGATCCTGTCTTGTGCCCTGGTTCTATGTGGGCATCCTTGCAGATGGCAGAGCAACAGTCCACAGGAGGCAAGATTTCCTTCTCACTAACTCCATGGTACATAAGATGAAATGAGGTCTATATTGTAAAGGAGTTTAAGGACTTGATTACATGCAAATCTATCTCTACCTTCTTAGACCTTTATCTGGTGTCTGAGGTATTAGCTTTTGTTTTGATTCTAACAAAATCCTGACTCCAGTATCAGTGTAAGAGGGTTAAGAGGAATAGACTTGGGGTAAAGGGAGGAGTGGTTTTGAGAAATTCCTCCTGTAAAACTACTAGACTAATTTGAGATTAATCAGTGTTTTCCTGGAGTTCACCATTCTAAAAACACCAAGGAGAATCTACTCTGAACACCCCAAGTCAAGAGCAGAACAGTTCATCCATGTGACCAGTGAGATGACAGGGATTGACGTCAGCTCATTTCTACACCCATTTATGAGGGTGGAGGAGTGAGGGAGCACTTCAGCCAGGGCCAGCAGTCATCGGCACCACATCCTTTCTGTCTCTTGTATAATTCCTTACAGTCAGTTCATGAGGCAGATGGTATAGATCCCTGTTGTGGGGTGAATTATGTCTTGCACAACAGCACACCCATGCATATTTAACTTCATTTATCTGGAAATGCAACCTTATTTGGAAATAGATCCATTGACAATGGAAGTTAGGACAAGCTAATAAATACCAGGTAGAGAGGGATAAGTGAACTTATTGATGAAAGATGTATGGAACTAGCACATGAAACTCTGTTAATATGTAAATTAATATATTAAAAGTTCTTATTTAAAAAAAATAAATACCAGGTAAAGTGAGCTCCATATGACCAAAGCTTCTCAAAGAAGAGAAGAGCCAGAGGCATAGACACATATGGAAAGATGATCTAAAGATACAGAAAAACAGCAAAAACAAACAACTCCCTCCCATCACACAGACTGGAATGACATATCTGTGAACCAAGAATTGCCAAGCATTGCTGGTATCTACCAGAGACTAGACAGCAAAAAAGAATTGCCCTGTTGACAACTTGAGTACAGACATGTAGCCCCCAGGACTATAAGAGAATAAGAATAAAATTCTGGTGTTTTGAGACCCCAGGTTTATGGTACTTCACAAAGACAACCATAGGAAGCCAGCACCAGCTCAAGGCTTAGAAATGCTAATTTGCCCGACAGCAGGGGCTCAGAAACACTTAGCCCTAGCTCCCCACTCCTCTTATTGGTTGATCTCTCCCCCAGGTGTACTCCCTTTTTCTCACAAAGTCACACTCTAGAGAAGCTGTACAACAGCACAGCTGTTCTGTGGAATTGGAGAATGTGTCATTGTTCAAGAACTATTTCAGGGCTGGAGAGATGGCTCAGTGGTTAAGAGCATTGCCTGCTCTTTCAAAGGTCCTGAGTTCAATTCCCGGCAACCACGTGGTGGCTCACAACCATCTGTAATGAGGTCTGGTGCCCTCTTCTGGCCTGCAGACATATACACAGACAGAATATTGTATACATAATAAATAAATAAATAAATAAATAAATATTTTTTTTTTAAAAAAAGAAATATTTCATAGGAAAAAAACCTAAACAAATCAGGAGAGAAACTCTGCCTACACCAGTCTTCTGATTTTGCAGGGACATGTGGAACATCGTGAATTCTCAAAGGAAAGGCCACTAGAGATTGCTATATTTCCCAGGCTAATTTGACCATGGCCTTTCCTTTAACGAAGCATCTCATGGGATTCATATTCTGTCAAAGCCACTTTAGGAAGTTCAGAATTAAACAAACAAGAAAGCAAAAACAATTTTTTTTAACTTTATATTTGTGGTAATTTGAATGTAATTGCCCCCCATAAGCTCATAGGAGCTCAGGAGGTGTAGCCTTGTTGGAGTAGGTGTGGCCTTGTGAGAGGAAGTGTGTCACTGTGCAGGTGGGCTTCGAGTTCTCCTGTGCTCAAACTACCCCAAGTGCCTGAGACCATTTCCTGTTGCCTGCAACATGTAGAACTCTTAACTAACTTCTCCAGCACCATGTCTGTCTGCATGCTGCCATGTTGTGCAGTGACGATAGTGGACTAAACCTCTGGACTGCAGTAAGCGAGTCACCTCAATTAAATGTTTTCTTTTCTAAGAGTTGCCATGGTCACAGTGTCTCTTCACAGCAATAGAAACCTTACAATATTTAGATCAGATAGTTTTCTTGGTACTTAAATTTCTTTATCGGTGTTTATTCATTGCACATGATGATGAGTTTCATAAAGATAATTTATTCCATGTATAACATGTGCTTTTAAAAATAATAAACCAGCTATTTTTGTAAGTAATATTTTTACACGAGTGTCTGAAGGAACATTTGAGAGCATGCCTGCATGCATCTGAAATTAGTTTTTTTATCGCTGGGTAGCATAAACTAGTGCTTTGCTTTATGTTTCTTATTCTTTGGATTATTATATGAACTCTCAGGGGCAATGCCATCTTGTCAAAAGTCATTATGAAAATGCCTATAATTGAACAAAGCTGGGTCAGTGGATTTGTATTGAGGGTGAGTGCACATTATTGGTGTGCTGAATTCTTATCGTTTTCTGTTGCCTAAGCATATATTTTAAGTTCAATTGTAAGGGTTAGAGAGCTGGTTAAGAGTATAGACTGTTTATGTAGAGAATCAGACTTAGGTTCCTAGCACCCCTGTTGGGTGGCTCACAATTGCTAGTAAATCCAACTTCAGGTGATCTGATACCTCTGGGATCTTCGGACATCATGTGCACACACCTCTACCCCTAACACATAATTGAATTAATAAAAATAAATATATACATTTATATATAGGACTCAGTCACTCTTGAGAGTTTCTGGTTCTAGCACCTTACCAGAGGTCCTCAGTGTGATTGATCCAGATGGCTTCAGTCTACATGGCTGTCGTTTCCTCCTGGTGACAACTTCCTGTGGAAAAGATAATAAACCCTCCTTGACTGCACCTTCTAGCCACTGTACCCCACATGCACTGTGTAGATACACAGTGCTACTTCTGTGTCTTGTGTCTGATTCCATAGCTCCACTATGGGAGGCCTGGCCCCAATAAAGTCATTCCTTCATGAGTTCCTGTCTCTCTCCCTACCTGTACCTTCCGACTTGGGTGTGTGTAGCTTCCAGGCAAGCTCTGTACCTGCCAGGACTTGTGAGTAAGAAAATCTTTTTATCTCTATTTTGTGTTTCTCTTAACTGTTGAAGGGGTGCTTCCACCTTTAAGATCTTACATTTGAACAACTGGAAAATGTCTCAGAGAGAAAGTGCAAGAAAGGACCTATTACAGGCTTTGTGCTGGTGTGAGGTCTTTTGGGAATAGAGTTAAGAAGACAAAAGTTTTCAGAAATAAACGTGGTCATCAGTTCTGTAATAGACTTTGGGAACAGGGAGGCTAGAACCTAGGCAATATGTGTACATTCCTCAAATCCGTGTGTGTGTGTGTGTGTGCACATGCATGTGCCTGTGCTTTTCCTCATCAGTGTGTGTGTGTGTTTGTCATGTATATACGCCTGTGCTTTTCCTCATCAGTGTGAGTGTGTGTGTGTGTGTGTTTGTCACGTGTATGTGCCTGTGCTTTTCCTCATCAGTGTGTGTGTGTGTGTGTGTTTGTCACGTGCATGCACCTGTGCTTTTCCTCATCAGTGTGTGTGTGTGTGTGTGTGTGTGTGTGTGTGTGTGTGTGTGTGTGCTCTTCCTCATCATCCAGCGGGGTGGCTGGGGGAGCCTTTTCACACTCAGGGACTGTTCTGTGTCATTTATGCAGGTGCAACCTGAAATTTTTATTCTAGCTAAGAAAACTCTAAGGTTAATGTGGTTCCTCGTGACAGCTCCGCTTAACGAATTCAAATTTAAAACAAGAACAAGAAAAAGTATGCCTTTCTTCTGGGGTCAGACACTAATTTTGGACGATCATCCCGTCTGTGCTAGCTGTTGCTCACATCATATATAATATAGGGATTCTGGGTCTTTCGTCAGTGCTTTGTTCAAGGGTCCCGTATTTGCTTCTTCTGGAGGTTTCTTTGAATCCTTTGGGAATAGAGGAGGAAACATGGTCCACAGAAGGGATGGTTAGACCATCTGAGCTTCTCTAATTCACAGGACACGTCCTTGTGTGTCAACATGACTGTCCCAGTGGGGCAGACTGTATATTAGGGGCATTTAACAGTCATTGATTATGACAGAAAAGAGCTTTGTGGGGGTAACTATTGAATTGAAATGATTTTTTTTCCCCAGTAGAGGATGGATTTTTTTGGTTCACATTTTCGAAGATTAGGTTTTCCGATGAAGTGTGAAGACCTTGGCAGAAGGGGATGTTGTTGATGTGAAGTCAGTGTATGATGTGTCTAAGATGATGTCTGTGGCTGCTAATACGGCTCAGTTGGCGGAGGTGCTGTAGCCAAGTCTGAGGACCTGAGTCTAATCCCTGAGACCCACATTGTAGAAGGACAGAACCAAGTCCGTCAGGATGTCCTCTGATTTGTACACACACAGTGTGACATATCTGTGTGTAGGTGTGTGTGTGTGTGTAGGTACTTTCATATATCCTCATTTGTGACTGCACACATACAGTAAATAAATGTAATTTTAAAAACTAAAAGACTGATGTCTGGAATTAATTATGCAACAGATACTTAAGCACCAGTGGGCTTTGGAAAGAAAATTTATTTTTGGAATGCTTTTTCTCCTAAGAGTTATTAAGCTTTGTGAGCAATCAATTAAATTCAGAAGAGCATTTATGGTCTATGTAAAAAAAAAATTACAAAGAAATTAGCTTTCTTCCCCCTGAGCAGCAAAAGACAGCATATTGGTTCGGAATGCTAGAGGGAGAGAAGGGATACTAAATCAGATAATAGAGGTGGCCACAATTAAAAATGGACATGTTGGTCATAGGGTGACTGAGGAAAATCAGAATGCGTGCTTTGTTATGCCTCGTCTGAGGCCACCTATTTCTACCTCAGTGACTGTCCCGTAGCTTATAGCCGAGGCTGCCTGCTTCTGAAACTTAGCAACCCTGAGCTCCCACAACATTCAGGGTAAGGATTTTTTGTTTGTTTGTTTTTTCTTTTCCTCTCCTCCTCTCTCTCTCTCTCTCTCTCTCTCTCTCTCTCTCTCTCTCTCTCTCTCTCTCTCTCTTTTGAGACAGGGTTTCTCTGTAGCTTTGGAGTCTGTCCTGCAACTAGCTCTTGTAGAGCAAACTGGTCTTGAACTCACAGAGACAGATCTGCCTGCCTCTGCCTCCCAAGTGCTGGGATCAAAGGCACTCACCACCACTGCCCAGCAAGAGTTCTTTAAATAGCACACACCTAATATTTGGCTATAACCACCATTTTTGTTGAGTTGCATGGTGTGAGGTTAAAATGAAGTCTTTGGGCTGGGTTTGTTTCTCACAGTTCCCTGAGGTCTTTCCATAGAGATTCATGAGTGTTTTCCTGATGCCTTTTTCAAAAGACCAGATGTTTAGCATTCAGATTACACAGAAGCTACCCTGGGGAGCCCTTTGAAGCCACCAGTTTCTTGTAGTCTTCCATTGGGAATAAAAGAATAGATTCCAGGACTGGAAGCAACCCCCATATAAGCTCTTCTTAGGAACTTGAAGGGAGATGGCTAGTTAGTCTTCAGGAGAAGGTCAGTGGCATGACGGCAGGAGTCTTAGTCAGGGTTCTGTTGCTATGAAGAGATACCGTGAGGGCAGACACTCTTATAAAGGAAAGCATTTAACTGGCTCACAGTTCAGAGGTTTAGTCCATTATCATCATGGTGGGAAGCACGGGGGTGTGCAAGCTGAGAGGAAAAGAGAGTGAGCCACTGGGTCTGGCTTGAGCTTCTGAGCATTCAAAGTCCACTCACCCTTGGTGACACACCTCCTCCAGTACAATCACACCTTCTTCAACAGAGTCACACCTCCTAATACACTGTGCACCTGTGGGGCCATTTTCTTTCAAACCACCACAGCAGGAGACAGCTGTAGGTTGAGAATTTTAGTTTTTCTTTCTTTACTTTTTTTTTTTTTTTAATCACACTGGGGAATCAAACCCAGGACATTGTGCAAGCTAGGCCGACACTCTACTATTGAGCTATAAGTCCAGCCCTCTTTTCGTTGTTTTTTGTTTGCTTGTTTTTCTTTTTCTTTTTCTTTCTTCTTTTTTTTGAGATAAGATTTCTCTGTGTAGCCCTGGCTGTCCTGGAACTCGCTCTGTAGACCAGGCGGGCCTAGAATTCACAGAGATCTACCTACCTCTGTCTCTTGAGTGCTGGGATTAAAAGTGTATGCCACTACCACCACCAGGTAGATGGTTTTAAGATTCCCTTG
The DNA here is from genome assembly GCA_028555095.1 of Dicrostonyx torquatus. Classification (NCBI taxonomy): domain Eukaryota; kingdom Metazoa; phylum Chordata; class Mammalia; order Rodentia; family Cricetidae; genus Dicrostonyx; species Dicrostonyx torquatus. Next base: position 2,697,050 of record JAQHUG010000126.1, on the reverse strand, counting down.
GTTCTCAATACCTTTGCTGATGTTTGTGGATGTTGATGACGACAAAGAAGTTTCTATGTAACAGACAAAACTATGATGTTCTTTAGCAGGCCTACGAGGGAAGCATGTGTCTCTGACTGAAGAGAAGACTTGGAGCTTCATGAATTGGGAAGATAAAGTAAGCTACTCCCCTCCATCCCCCTTTGTCATAGCCAGAGCTCTCCAGTGAAGATAAGACTTTATGCCATCTGGCTAGAAACAAGGAACAGAGTAACGCCATAGACCTTTAGGGCATAGATTCTCAGAAGATCTCAAGGCTTTGTCCACGGTCTGCTCTTATGGCTGCATGAGGGAGGTGTTACTGCATGATTGTTAGGAGATGCAAGGGGGTATTTTTGGAAATCCTTTAAATTACCCCATCAATCTGCCTTAACATCACTGCTAACTGACCACTGCTGTTGGGAGTATATGGAATCAATTTTTCCAAATGTAGCTTTTATTATAGCTCCTTCTATAATAGCAAATTACCCATGGTTCTTCAGTTCGTCTACTGTTTTACAGAAGTTCTTAGAGTGTCTCTCTTCCCTTCCTGTCCTCCCCTCTCTTTCACCCTTTTCTAGTATCTCACTATGTAGCCCAGGTTGTCCTCAAACTTGAAATTACCCCAGTTTAGCCTTCCGAATCTGAGATTTGATGTATGGCTCATCTTAGCCTAAAGGATCTCATTTCTAAACATTTTGAATACATGGATTCATCCAAATTATACACTTTATACCAGCATAAACATATTTTATCTTCTCTCAGCTGGCATGTCTAACTGAGGCCAGTTTATTCAGCCGTTCAAACATTTTATTTCTAGAAGAAATTTGTATTCCAAGAGTAAATTCAAGCCAGTGATAATAATATAATGTTAGCAGTTTCTAGTTTTTCTTCTTACTTTTGAACCAGCTACATATAAGAATTAAGTCAGGAGCATCAGAGAAAATACTAGAAGGTCTGCAGAGGGTACGGTGATTTCATACCAGAGTTACCAGATCATGGACATCTTTTTCTAAGTATGAGGGTGCATGATCACAGCAATGCACGGAAGAGAGTCAAGAAAGCTGCATAGGAGGGATGACTGAGCACCCCCATCAATGAAAGCAACAGAGAAGTTACTGAGTTTAGTTGGGGTCCTAGAGCTGACTCAGTTGAGTTGACTTAAGGCTTCTAAAAGCCCTGCTGCAGCGGCTATGGCTCTTAGCTAAGACAGGCACAAGGGGCCACTAGACCGAAGGAAAAACCAAAATGCATAACGGGACTCTGTGGTTGAGTTGACACCCTTGTCAGCTTGCTCAGAATTTGCATGGCTGGAAAGAAAAGTAGTGTTATAAGCCTAGACTCTTAAATGAAAAAAATCTTTTGGCACGTAACTGTTATGATAAGTTTGTTGTTTAAGCATAGACTTGTTTCTAATTTTCATATTTAATTTTTATTATCTATTTTTGAGTTTATAAACATACACAATGCATTTGGACCATATTCACTGTACACTCCTCTAAGAAGTCCCTCATCTCCCTCCCAATTTTATATATTTTTTTCTTTACAGCCTATCAACCCCAATTAGAACCATCTGCACATGTATGTAGGGCCATCCACGGGAGCCTGGGCAACTTAGGAGGAGGGACTCAACTGCCAATAGCTCTTAGCTCAGGAGTGGGGCCTTATGAATTCTTTCTCTGCCCAATAAGCCTGCTTTTTTGAAACCTAAAATGAAAGCATAACCCTTAGAATATATTTTATTAACATATTTTGCATAAATATAGTTAATTGAAAAAAGTTGGCTTTCATTTTAATTTATCAGCTTTTTATGACTAAGTTCAATAGGCAAAGAGAGCCCATGTTAGTTTTAAATTAATTAAAATTCAAACGATATCTAGCAATCTGACTATCTGCATTGTCCTCCTTGTCACAGGATGAAGGAGACCATCTGGTAGAGGCCACTTGTAGCAACCTGAAGGCAGTTTCAGCGCCAAGAGACATATGACGGCCTTCTTCTTCTGGTTTCCAGTCCTGAATTTGGGAAAGCAAGAATCAAGAAGAGTTGGTTAAGACACAAGTTGTAAGTCCTACCTACCTGGAGTTAAGAAATGATTCTGACAGCATTTTAAAATCATAATTAGCAGTAGTTGCTAGGGGCTTAACTTTGAATTTTGTGAAAGCAAGGGATCTTTCTGAAAATAGCTTAAAAGGATATTAAAGACAAAAATAACCATGTTTTATTGACAAAAATTACTCATGGGCATAAAATAAGAATTATTTTACATAAAGACCCACGTTCTAATTTGACTTGCTTTGTACATTATTTGTATAACAATTTACAACAGATGTTTTATTAATATGCCTTTATGTTTATTTATCTAGATGTGCACATACTTTCAAATAACTGGTATTTTAAAAATGTTTGGCATACTGCCACCACCCTACCAGCCACCTGTGCCAGACAGAGAGTTGCTAATCTCATCCTTACTCAGAGAAGCTTCTCTTTGCAGTAAAAGCAGGGCTCCTTGGCTTCAAGGTGCTGAGAATACATGACAACTGAGTACTCAGCCCCAAACAGGATATCAGAGCATCTGCTTGAAGCTCCGAGGGAAGCTGGGGAGAGGAGGGAACACAGAGGGTGAGGCAAAGTGAGAATAGGAAGAAAGGGGGAAGGGCTACAAATTACTGTCTTCTGGACATGACAAAGCCACTGGAAACACCAGCTCATAGCAGCTGTGAACGGGTGCCTGGGGCCCATAGGAGACTGGGTTTGTCAACAGGCAGCCACAGATTCTACAGGGGCACATGTGCCTACCTCTCTTTGCCACACAATTGGCTACTGGTGGGTCTTAGAGGTGAGGGAACCTGTGGTCTTCAGTTGTGTGGCCACCAGGTTTAAACCAGTGGCCACACAAAGATCCTGGTTCAAATCTGTGGGTCACAAACCGGAAGATAAGACGTGACTGTAGATGGGGCCATTGTAGGTGTGATGTGTATGTTCTGTGGGTACCTGAGAAGAGAGTATGTTCTGCTCTTGTCGAATGAACTGTTCTGTAGATCCAGTTCCATCAGTTGGTTTAGATGCTTTTAGTTTCTTGGTGTTCTTCGTGTTTGTCCTCTTGCTCCCTATCAGTGGCTAAGAGGGGAGGGGTCGTGAGATCACTAATATAACTGGATTTGCACCCCAAGTCTGTCAGTTTTGCTTCACGTATTCATAGCTCTGTTGCTTGGTGTATCCCGTTAGAACTCGTGTGTCTTCATAGTGGAGAAGTTATTTTATCAGTAGAGAATATTCTGTTTTCTGGTAATTTTCTTTGCTCTTAAATCTGGAGCCATTTCTGATTTGGTAACTTACTTTATTTCCTTTTTCTACCTGTCAGTATGGCTATCCGAGGTGAGTTTCTTGAGGGCAGTGTCTAAATAGGTCTTTTGTTTTCACCTTTCAAACTTCCAATCTGCCTTTTTACTTGTAGATTTAGACCATTGATATTTAGTGCACTTGCCGATGGATTGGGGTTATGAATCCTTTTTTTCTGTCTATGTTACTTAATTTCTTTTTACTGTCTTCATGTTGGTTACCTGAACTCCTTAAAATATCATTTTAATTCATCTTTAGTGTTTTAGTATATGTTCTTGTACAGCTTTTTTAGTGTATGCTATCACATTATGTAAATCTCTCAGCACAATTTTGTCAGTTCAAGTGAGGTATAGAACCTTAACCCCTTCATATATCTTTCTTTCCCCTCATAAAGAATATACCAGCCAATAGCTCTTTTACATCCATTTAAAACCACATCAGACCGTGGTATAGTTTTGTTTCAAGCATCAAATATACCTTAGAGTTGAAAAGGGAAAGGGAAGCTGCTGTCCTTGTATTCTTTTGCTCAAATGTTCTTTCCTTTTGCCGATACTCTAAGGTTACTTTTTATTTGTTTCTTCCTACTTGGGGAACTTTATTTAGGTATTTTTTGAAAAATACTTATATGTTTTTATTTTATGATATGGATGTTTTACCTGCATGTCTGTAGGTCCACTGTGAGTATGCCTGATGTCCGTAGGTCCACAGTGAGTATGCCTGATGTCCGTAGGTCCACCGTGAGTATGCCTGATGTCCGTAGGTCCACCGTGAGTATGCCTGATGTCCGCAGGTCCACCGTGAGTATGCCTGATGTCCGTAGGTCCACCGTGAGTATGTCTGATGTCCGTAGGTCCACCGTGAGTATGTCTGATGTCTGTAGAGGTCACAAGAGGGGGCCAGAGGAACTTGCTTCTCTCCAAGTGTGAATGAATGCTGCAAATGTTTGACTAATGATCAGGAAGAAAGAAAACTGGAACTGAACAAAGTAATTTTTGTGTTAATTTCTTTTTAACCCAATATAGAGAGAAAACTTACATCCTAGTCTCTGTCCAACTCCATATCCGAAATGGAACCAACTGAGGCCTCGAACAATAATAGTGACAGGAACTGTACAATAGAAAACTTCAAGAAGGAATTTTACCCCATCGTATACCTGGTAATATTCGTCTGGGGAGCCTTGGGAAACGGCTTCTCCATTTATGTCTTTCTACAGACTTACAAGAAGTCCACATCTGTAAATGTTTTCATGCTGAACCTGGCCATTTCAGACTTCCTGTTCATAAGTACCCTGCCCTTCAGGGCTGACTATTACTTAAGAGAGTTCAATTGGATATTTGGGGATCTGACCTGCAGAGTTATGTCTTATTCCCTATATGTCAACATGTACACTAGCATTTATTTCCTAACTGTGCTGAGTGTTGTGCGTTTCCTGGCCACTGTCCACCCTTTCCAGCAGCTCCACATCACCAGCGTCAAGACCGCCTGGATCCTCTGTGGGATCATATGGGTTTTTATCATGGCTTCCTCAGCGATGCTCCTGAAGAATGGCTCTGAGAAGAAGAACGACATCGTACTGTGCCTGGAGATGAGTCCCCGGAAGTTTAAGAAGCTACTGATCATGAACCACATTGCGTTAGTGGCAGGCTTCCTGGTCCCATTTGCCATACTCACCGTCTGCTACCTACTGATCATCCGGGTCTTGTTAAAGGTGGAGATTCCAGAATCGGGTCTGCGGGCTTCTCACAGGAAGGCCTTGGTCACCATCATCATTGCCATGATCATCTTTCTCCTGTGTTTCCTGCCTTACCATGCACTGCGGACCCTCCACCTGGTCACATGGAAAGCGGATGCATGTGGAGATGCGTTACATAAGGCCACGGTCATCACACTGGCCTTGGCTGCGACCAATAGCTGCTTCAATCCCTTTCTCTACTACTTTGCTGGGGAGAATTTCAAAGATCGATTAAGAGATGTATTCAACAAAGATTGTCTACAGAAGGCAAAGGCAAGGTGCAGCCTTCCTCAGATAGCTGAAGAGCAGAAATAAGAGTTTGGGGAGCTATTATGCAGGTGTACTACTCATGGTCTCCAAATGCTTTGTATTTGCATCATAACCAACACGTCTTGGTTCCCAATATTGAATTGACCACAACCTTTGCGAAAAGCCTATTTCAGAGATGTCATTGGATGCATTTGTAGTAGTTGGGACTAAATGAGAAATGTAGGGAAGTATTTCTCCTGGAATCTTGCACACTGAAATGTGACATTGGGAAAAATGGCCAAGCATGGTCATGTCAACTCAGCCATGCTATGCTAGGTCTCTAGTCCAGGCAGTCTAAATTCCCAACTTTAAGACATCCTCAAGCACCCCAGTTTCTCAACTCCTTACCCTAAAGCCCTTGGGACATAGCCAGACCGACTGGCGGCCTCCGTGCAGCTTGGAGAACATCCTAAGAGCTCAGGAGCAGACTTTGGTTTGAAGAGGAAGACTGCCCTGTAACAAAGCAAGTCCAGACAAGGTTGGTGAGAGAAAAAGGAGGAGAAGGACTAAGACAAAAGAGAGTGAGTGGTATGGAGAGGTAAAGAGTAATTTCCTGTTTGCCCCAAGAGCAAACAAAGGAATGTGCCTGCTGTATATTTCTTGCCAGAGATTCCGGAGACTAAAGAGTAGGGTGGGCTGGGATCACTTCCCTAGGGGACACAGGGATTGTGTGTGGAAAAGGGAAGAGGTGGAGTCATGGACTTGCATCTCAATTTTCCCTTTAGACCTGGGTTTGAATTGACATCAATGCAGTCCTTGCTCCCTGCTATTGGCCCACTGGGATGACAATTAAAATACAGGAGGTGGTGCTAGGGCTTGAGTTGGGCCTTTGGGAAAAGGGTTGGGCAGAACAGGAGAAGTGGTATTAAAAAAAAAAAGGTCCTTGGTATTAGAAAAAGACCTTTTCTAGCCACAGAAACTACAGATGCTACTAGTTAATCACATGCTCGTTGTGTTGATCACAGCACTCACGTGCCATACCCATGCTGAGAAGCCTGAGCAGGTGATATAAAACCACGTCACACTCACAAGAAAGCACAGAGATATCACAGATGAAGGAATGAAAGCTCAGAGAAATTGAGAAGCAGGCCCACGTCTAGACAGCTAATTAGAGCTTTAAGCAGAAATATTGACCAAATGTTCCCACCACCATCGCCCTTGTGAACCTCCAGAAACACTGCTCTGAAGTCTGGATGAAAACTCCCTCTCATGGTCAGGCACATACAAAACCGTTCTCATCCTTACAAGAGGGGCTGGAGAGATGGTTTGGGGATTAAGAGCACTTGTTGCTCTTGCAGAAGACCCCAGGTTTGGTTCCTAATACCCACGGAGAGACTCACAGCCATCAGTCATTCTAGCTCCACAGGATTTAATGCCCTCTTTGTGGCCTCTGTAGGCCTGCACATGGTGCACAGACAGACAAAACGTTCATACATGTAAAAAAAAATCTTAAAACAACAATACCAAAAAGCAAAGCCAAGGTTATCTCCTTACAGCTGTTGACCCCTGGCTCCGTGGAGGGTGGAAGGAAGGCTGGGTTCTGGAGTTGGAGGGCTCTACAAGGAGTATTTATATGAAAAAAAAAGAGACTCTGTTCTCTTTTTTTATTCAGCTACCAGGATGATGATAGACAGATGTCAGAGGAGATCCTGGAATATCTGCTTACAGAGAAAAGGCTAACACATATTTGGGAATCCTCCAACCCCAAATCTGGGCATCTGCTCTATCATGTACCTGACAGTGAAGCCTATAATCTAATACATCCCCTTCATTCCCAGAAAGCATCTCAATCCAGTCCCACTCTTAACCATGAGAGTCAATGACCACATACCTCCAATGAAAAACCCCTAGGATGGAAGGCACCAATAAGGAAGAACACAGAGGGAGACATCTTCAGTAGGAAAGGGCTTAGCGCTGAAGGCACTGGTGTGCTACTCCCAGATGAGAGGAGACAGGTAACCAAGAAAACATGAATCCCACAAAGGGGAAGATAACTCCTAGGAGGGTTAGGAAGCAACTCATACAGGTTAGGGCAAGAATGCCAGGGGACTCCAGGAGGGACAGCGCCAGGAATAAGAAACCCCTGGGCTCAGAGGCAGAAATGCTGCAGGTTCCTGAGTGGTGGCAGTGGGCAGCAGGCCATGAGATCATGGCGGGCTGAAGGCAATCCCAGGCAGGGAGCCACCTGGTGGGTGAGAGACAGAGACATGGATAGGCATGCCATGCAGAGTGAGGTTAGATATTTATTTAGTGGGTTATGGAAGGGAAAGGGGGAAGGGGAGAAGGGAGAAGAGCAGAGAGAGAGGCAGAGAGAGAGAGAGAGAGAGAGAGAGAGAGAGAGAGAGAGAGAGAGAAATAAAGAAGGGGAAAGGGGAGAAGTAGGGAGAAGGGAGAGATGCAGAAACTGCCTCTTTAGAGAGAGATGGAAAGGAAGAGACTTGGGCCACAAGCAGGAAGATCTGTCTGCCTCAGCAGAGCAAGGAGGGAATAGGTGGAGCTTGTCTCTTAAAGAGACGGGACAGACCATTACACACTGAAGGAGCACACATGGAGAGGAAGAGCTTGGGATGAAATAGTGGCAAATGCATAAATAAACAGCACAATGCAGTTACTGTTACACTAGAGAAGAAAAGTGTTAGCTAAGAACACAGATAATAACTTGCACACACTACATAGTTGAATATTTACACAGAGAATGATGCAAACAGAAACACTAGGATAGACTCTCATGAAATGAGTGGGGTGGAAAAGCCTTGCCATCTTCCACCAGGGAGAATTCATGCTAACCAAAGCTGGGAAGCAATAAACAGCCACACAGCATGCTGCCTAGCGAAGGGGACTAAATGCTGGGAGAAGGAGCAAGAAGAACTGGAGGAGGCTGCCTCGGGAGAGAAGTTGAGGGTGGGATGTTTGTTTTCAGTAATTGTCAGACTGAATAATTTGTGAATGCATACTGCTGAAATAAAATGAAAATTAAGATGAAATTAAATTGAAACCTTCAAATCAACTCTCCTATTTTTAAAGGAATAAGAATAATAGAAAGGTTACCAGGAAAAACCCTCTTACTGAGGTAGAATGTCTCTGAGAAAAGAGACAAAAATAGAAGTCTGTTTGCCAAAGTGAAGGCCAGGTACCCTGAGGCTCTTTTTGTTCGAGAGATTAGGTGTCTCTTCAAAGAAATAAACAAAATCTTCAAGTAGAAGAAAGGACTTTTGTTGTGTAAATGATTTTTCAGTGGGGGACAGGACTGGGCTGACAGTCTTTATAACTGTGTTGAGTCACAAAAATGCTGCTTTGGATTTGTGCACAGTTTGTTCTTAAATAGAGAGGATACTGAACTAGCAAGAGGGGGGAGTGGTGAGGGGGGGCGGGAGATGAGTTAGGAGAGGAGACAGGCTGATGTGATCATTGTGATCACTTTCTACCCAGAATTCACTTTTCACCTAGAAAACCATTTGGAAATAGAGGCCCGGTCAGAGGAAAACGGGAGCCCAAGGAATATGGGGATGAGAGAGTTGCATTCTGACTTCTTATCCTAGATGGAGAGAAGCTAGGGGAAGTCACAAGGGAAACAAACTGAGAAGGAACTTGTAACGCTGATACCAATTGTAACATTCTAATATTAAAGTAGCAAGGGCATAAGCACCTACAGAGGAGCTGAAAGGAGACAGCCCGGAAATAAGCTCTCCACAGGGAGATGGAGAGCTCTCTGTTGTGTTAGCTGAGTGATGTCTGTGGGGAGCTGAAGGCTCAGCCTGTGGACCACCAGCTCTTAGTCCCCGCGCCTCCGCATCCCAAGTTTGGGTGACACAATAGGACGTACAGGCCATAAAGACAACCTATAGCATTGAGTCGCCAGTGTGAGCTGGTGTCAGAGGACTGGAGAGGCCGCCCAGCTGAGCTGGCTCCCAGAGTTCCTCTCTCCTTTGTATAACCTTGGGTTAGGGAACAGCAGACTGTGGTATAGGTCTCGGTTGGGGGCACCAATGACCGGATTGAATTTCCCGGTCACTGGTGCCATGAAGGCTTACAGTCTGCTATAAATTAATGTTCTAACAATCAATTGTGATGCTGTGGAGCATTTTGACTAGAAGCTTCCATCCATTCTTTATTGATGACATATTTCACTCAAATAAAGACATGAGCTAAAGGAGAATCAAATAGTGGTCTCTGTTCTTACTCCTGATGGTGAGAAGCAAGCTTTGGATTAGTCCGGCCATGGTCCTTCACATATCTCTGACCACAGATCATGAGTCTCAATTTCATGTTATTCCTGGAAGCAGTATTCTCCACCAGGCAGCTACTGATGATCAGACTTCCTTGTTTTATGTTGTTTCTTAATTATCTTACAAAGTAATGGATTCCCATAAAGCTTCTTCATATATCCTTATTTTGACCAATCCACTTCCACCCTCATTCTTTCCTATCTCCCTGCTCCCACCTACACTTAACCCTTTAACCCACAGTATTCCTTCCAGTGTTCTTTCATGCCACCCGTGTTCTGCTTCTCCCTCTAATTGTATCTTTTACTTGGGTTGCAAGATCATAGGTTTTCATGCGGCCTTTTCATTCGCCTTTCAGTTTTGTCTTCCTCGACCCCCTCATTTTTTCGCCCCCCCCCAAAGCCCTCCACGTATGAACCTTTCTCTCTCTAGTCTGCCCTCTCTACTTCCTCTCCCCCTGTATTTTCCTATCTCCTCCCCATTAATTCAGCCTACATGCCATCAATGGACACGACTCTGCTCTATATGAGGGGGCCTAAGAATCTTCAGGTTTGGGGTTTGGTGGAGTCCTGGAGCTAAGCCCCCAAGAATATGGAGGTGTGATTGTATTTTACTTCTTGTCTTTGGGAATTCGTTTCTCAAAGGGGCATGGTAGTAACTTATGTTTTCTTGTTATTGTTAGTCTCTTCACACTTTATCACGCTGAAATGTATGGATTTTTCCTATTGACTGTTTAGTCAATAATTGAGTTCCTTATTAAAACTGACAGTTAAAGGGGCAAAGAGATGTGTCAGCGGTTAAGAGCTCTTGATGCTTTTGTAGGGGATGTGGTTGGAAGATTGAGGGGAACAGTCTCGTGACTAGACACCTGTGAGAAGAACAGTACTCATCAATGCATATATAAACTAGAATTTTAATATTAATTTAGGATCAAGTCCTAAAGTGAAACAGGATTTATTCTTTCTTAAAAATTATTTGTAAATTGTTCTGCGTATGTGCGTTTTGTCTGCTTGTCTGTGTGTCTGGTGCCCACGGATGCCAGAAGAGAGTGTCAGATCCTCTGAGCTGGAGTTACAGATGTTCTGAGCTGCCATGTGAGTGCTGGAAATTGAGCAAGGATCATCTGGAAGAGCAGCCAGAATTCTTTACCACTAAGGCATCTCTCCAGCCTCCAGAATTTATTCTCGATTATTTTTTATTTTATATGGCTTATTTGTGTTTTCTCTGCTAGTAGATTTGCCTGTGAGGAATTGGCTCGAGACTTTGAGCACAGGTCCATTCAGTTTCACAAGCTATGGTTCACCTTTACCAGTGATCAGAACGTAGCAGGTCATTTTGTACCCTTTGGTGCCTTCCGGTTTGAGCTGAGATCAACAAAACCTGCACCTGGAAATTCTTTTGAGCATAGCTGCCCTGCTCATCAGCTTTTAAAGTATGATAACCAGTTATATCTGGTTCAACGTTATTCCTGGATGGTTCTGTGGGGGCATTTCTGGAAGATATGAGCATTGGCACTGTGACTCTGGGTCAAGTAGACAGCTTTCCCTGGAGAGGATGGGCACCATGCAGTTCTCTGTAGGCCTGAAGAGCACGTGATGGCAGAAGAAGGGTGGAGTCTCTCTTCAGCTTCTTGGGTTGAGACAATGGCCTTCTGTTCCTAGATTGAGACTCACCTGTAAGGCTCTTGGGCCTTCAGACTTGCATTAAAACTGCCCTGTTATAACCATGGACCTGACTCCAGAGAGCACTCACTGAGATTTCCAGGTTCTTGCAACCTGGAGCAAAGAATTGGACCAGCGATGCATGGGTAACCATAACGATAGAGACGGATTAATAGGAAAGAGCGTGACAATGTGGAGAATGCAAGTGGGCTAGAGAGCCAGAGCAGGCCCCAAAGGTCATAACCGTCATAATTTGGAGGTCACAGAGTTTTTCTTGATCATGCACTGTTCTGTTACAAGCAACCCTGGTGGGGGGTGATTTCGGGTCCTTTTTCTGCCAAATACCTAGTAGTTAACCTTGATGCCTGCCCTCATGCCACAGTACCATGACCTTCTCTGGGTCTTCTCCTGGTAGACAGATATAATGAGACTTCTCAGCTTCCACAATCACATGACCTAACTCCTTGTTATTACGTTTCTTTGTATATACTGATATAGACATGGCTATTGATGTTTCCCAGGAGAATCATGGTGAATACATGAAACTCCATTAGTGACTTGGGTAGAAAGTTACAGCTCTTAGGGTTAAGGGCACAGACTGTTCTTGAGGAGGACCTGAGTTAGGTTCCCGATACCCAAGTCAGTCACCTCACAACTGCCTATTACTCTAACTCCTGGGGCTCTGTTATCTACTGCTGCCCCTAGTGGTCACCTGCACACATATGCACATACCTGATATGATACACACATATCATTCAAAATAAAATTAAAAAAGAATTAAAGAAGAAACAGATCTCCAGATACAACTTTAGGAAGCAAACTACTTTCTATACAGTTACATATTTCAATTTTAAATATACTCTGAAAGGGTTTCTAATACCTGAGTTCTAGGAGCTAGACATGGTAGTACAAGCCTGTATTCTAGCACTCAGGAGGCTGAGGCAGGAATATTCAAAGTTCAGGGCCAGCCTAGGCTGCAGAGTACAACTCTGTTTTAGACAAGCAACACACACACACACACACACACACACACACACACACACACACACACACACACACACCTCCCCAGTCTCTCTCTGGATTTCGTCTTATAAGGAAAATACCCTTTGTCAACTGAGTGGACAGCCAGACTCGCTCCTCTGTCACATTGCAGCTATGTGACCTCGGCAAGAACTATTTCCCCCTCTGCCCTGGTTTTCTGTCACCGAAAGATGCTAGATCACAGGCCTGGAGCCTGAAGATGTTAGTCACTCTGAGATCAGATCTGTAGCCTGAAGAAATCAGGGCACAGCTCTCTACAGTTTGTTCCCTTAAGGAAGGACTTGGCAATTCCTGCTGTTAACACACAGAGCCCATCTCCCTCATGATATAACAGAATACTTTTTCTGATAGCCTATTTCCCCTGCCATGCTATTCGTGATGGTGGTCTCCTCGTTTGCCTTAAGGATCTCTCCCAGTGCCCTCATGATGTCCTTTCTGCTTGCTTAGCTTGTGGCTCAGCCATGCTGCCTCTGGTATATGATACACTCTGCTTTCTCATGCTCTCTCCCTTTAGGGCCCAATCACAAACCTCATGGCTGCAGGGCTGTCTTTCTTAAGAAGAAACATTTCTAAAGAGTAATTTATGGTCTGGTCTTTTCCCAAACACGTGTTCAAATTTCTACCAGGGAATGATAGCACACACACCCTCCTGAAGAGTAGTCATGAAGATGAAACACATTTTGACACATGTTGGCAAAATTCTAAAGAATGCAAGCTAGAACACACTCCCTTGTTGTATGAAGGATGCTTGTTTGGTTTCCTGCTTCTCAGATTCCTGAAATAAACACACAGAATCTATATTATTTAAATCTCTGCTTGGTTCAGTTATTAGCTATCTCTTACATCTTAATTTAACCCATCTCCATTAATCTGTGGATCCCCATGAGGTCATGGCCTACAAGCAAAGTTTCAGCGTGTCTCTCTCCTGTGGGGGCTCCATGGCTTCTTTCTGACTCTGCCTCCTTTCTCCCAGCACTCGGTTTAGTTTTCCCTGCCTATCTACCCTATCAGGCCAAACCAGTTTCTTTATTAACCAATGGTATTCACAGCATACAGAGGGGAATCCCACATCACTCCCTGGTATTTTGTGAAAAGAAAACAATAGGCTTTGTTATTACATTACATTGTGAATTGCTTGGCAGAGCTTGCCCCACAAATGAAATCATCAGTAAAAATTTTACCTAAACCAAACAGTCATTCTGTGTTTAGAGTCCTTCCCTTATTGGCTTGTTCTTTGAATTGTGCTGTCTTCAGTGTTAGCACATCCTATGGTCTCACTTGAGAGGCCACAGTGATTACTCCGACTGTAATGCGGTCCTGGTGGAAGGGAGCTCAGAGGTCTGCATTCACTTGGGGATGAGGAAGGAGCAGGCCTGCTGGAACAGCTACAGGTGACCCTCGGGAGTCCTGGAACAAATGACTTCGGCCATCTCTGTGAGAAGGAATGATGTCATGGAAGTCAAGGTCTCGATGACTCAAAGCTCTCTGGTTTTGTTAGTTTGTCCTTAAAAGGCTATAGACAGCCTCTTACCTCAGTACATCTCTGTGCCTTTCAGAAAGAGGAGAGGAAAGACACAATTGTTGCAACTTTGGGCTCTGGCAGCCCCAGCAAGGTAGGTGCCACCACCTGCTCTCGTTAGTCCAATTTATAACACAGGCAATAGTGAAAATCCGGGAAAAAAGATTAATTCAGTTAGGCACACTGGAAAAATGGGCAAAAAGGGGGAGGGGTGTCTAGTGAGCCCTCCCCTAACCTCTCCTTGGGGTCCTAACTTGAGGTGGAATTCAACAAAGGGGCAGGGGTATGCATAACTGAGCAGACCTGGGCAGTGGACCCGTTGCTCTGTATGAAATCTCTTTCTTGGAGACAAACTCCCCTTCTGCCTATTACCAGGACCACAGCCTTTGCCTTCCTGGCCTGAGACTCCTGGAGAAATCCCAGTTCCTTGGGATCCACTGAAGCGTCTCTTTAGAATATCTTCACTCCTCTGGGGCACTTACATCATCTCAGGCTAGAAAGGTGAGGCATGAGGTTGTGTAAAAGTCTGCAGGAACTCGAGCTTAGGGGAGCTCATTTCCAACCGCGTTTTTTTTTTTTTTTTTTTTTTAAGACTTGGAACCTGTCACCCTAAAATAAAGATCTGTAGTTTTACGATTTGGGCTGTTGGTTTGTTCTCATTTTTCCCACAAAGCATCCAAAAAGAGGGATCCACAGAATTTAATGAGACCTAAGCTATGGATCTAGTAAAATACGCCAGGTAAAGGTGTTCAGGAGACAGGCGAATATGGCAGGAGAGCAGGGGCCATCCTTTGTGAACCTGCCTCTGATCTGGGCTCCAGAGAGCTCAGGGAGCACAGCACTCTGGTCTTCCTAGAGGGACTACAGACGGCCTCACTAGTGGCAACAAGGGTAAGAGCAACCAGCCGAACCCTGGGTCCACAGTCGACTCTTGACATCTTGCTTATTTTAGTTGGAGGAAACAGAGTCAGAAAGATTGTTACAAGAATGTGGCATGGCAGCAGTGCAGAACAAACCTGAGAGGAAAAATTTCCTCAGTCCTGTTCAGTGTGTGTGTGTGTGTGTGTGTGTCTGTGTGTGTGTGTGTGTGTGTGCGCGTTGTGTTTCTGTCGATCTGTCTGTCTGCCTATGGGGTCAGTTGTAGGTCAAACGGAAATGTTTATAAACTTACAATAAAAATTCCCAAATGGGCTCTGTTACCCCAGATTCCATCCCCCAGTCTCACCCCAGCTCTACAGCAGAATAACTGTACACCTACACCCCAAACTCAGGGCTTTGTTCCAGCCCCCAACTCCAGCAGGGACCCCCTGCTAACCCAAGAGCCACTCCTCCCAGGGTAACAGTAAGCTGAAGGCAGACCCACACCCTTCCTATTGCCCTGAGATACAGGACCCCCCACCCACCCCCAGTCTCATCCCCTCCCCAGCTCTGTAGAAGGAAACTTGCTGTGGTCTCCCTTTCCTCTCTAACTCCATCCTTAACGGATCACAAAGACCTTCTCCTCCAAACCTTCCTTCCCCCAACTCATGTCAGTATCCCAGCTTCCCTGGGAACACACCAGCTGAGCAGGCCAGGAAAACAAGCAACATGCAACCATCACATTCGCCGAAAATCCAGAGAGGAAACAGAAACCAAGGAGCAAAATACCCACCCAATAGAGACAAATCCAGGAATCAGCACCTGGACCTATATTCATTCTAAACCCAGACGCCTAGATGTCACTGTTGAAACAAACAGCCAGGACAATATTTCTCCACTAGAGCCCAGCTATCTTATAACAGCAGGCACTGACTATTCCAACATAGCTGAAACACAAGAACAAGACCTTAAAACCACATACATGAAGATGAAAGAGGTCCTTAAAGGGGACATGAGCAAATCCCTTAAGGGAATCTGTCGTAAAGTAGGCACCCTGTAAACCTGTGTTTTCGCGACTTCGTGCTAGCAGCTAATGGCATCGCCCACCGCGACCAGGTGAAGTGCATTGCCACCGTACTGTGAGTTGTTTTGCTACATGCTCACCCTTTAAAAGTCCCTGTGGACATCATGGCTCTCTCTCGTTCTCTATCTCTTCTGTTCTCGCTCTTATGTCTCTATTTAGTGATGCCCTCCCCGTAAACCTCTTGCGTTAGATCTGTTGCATGGTGTGATCTGTTGCGTGGTGTGATCGGTTGCAGCATCCCATGACCCCGACCCACCAAGGCACCTTTCACCACTCATCCTAACAAAATGGGGGAAAACACAAACAATCGGAGGAAATGAATAAATTCCTTAAGGAAGTCCAAGGAAAACACATATAGTAGAAGGAAAGGAATAAGACTGTTCAAGCTCTGACAATGGAAGTAGAATCAGTAGAGAAAATGCAAACTGAGGGAATTCTGGAAATGAAAAAGTTAGGGATTTGTACAGAGACAAGCTAAGAGAGAATCTCAGGCTTTGAAGATATGAAATGGAAACATTGGTAAAGAAAATATTAAATCTAAAATACTTCAGACACAAAACATTCAGGAAATGGAAATGGGACACCATGAAAAGACCAAACCTAAGAAAAGTAGTGCCAGAAGAAGCAGAAGAATCCCAGCTCAAAGGCCCAGAAAATAATTTCAACAAAATCATAAAAGAAAAATTTCCTAACCTAAAGAAGATGCCTACCAAGGTACAAGAAGCATCCTGAACATCAAATAGATTAGACCAGAAGAGAAAGTCTCCTCACCACATAATAATCAAAGCACTAAGCATACAGAACAACAACAGAAAGGAATATTAAAATCTACAAGGGAGAAAGACCAAGTCACATATAATGTCAGACCTATTAGAATTACACCTGACTTCTCAGTGGAGACTCTAAAAGCCAGAAGGGCCTGACAGATGTCCTGGAGACTCTAATAGACCACAGGTGCCAGCCCAGACCTGGCAAAACATCCAATCAGCATAGATGGAGAAAATAAAATATTCCATGACAAACCCAGATTTAAGCAATACCTATCTACAAATTCAGCCCTACAGAAGGTGCTAGCCATGAAAATATGGGGAATAAATAATCTCAGACCAGCAAAATCAAAAAAGGGACACACACATACGCACTCATACACACCACCACCACCAACAAAATAACAGAAATCAACAATCATTGGTCTTTGCTATCTTTCAGCATCAATTGGTCTGAATTCCCCAATAAAAAGACACACCCTAACAGAATGGATGGGAAAACAGGATCCATCCTTTTACTGAATTCAAGAAATACATCCAGCATCAAAGTTAGATATTATCCTAGGGTAAAAGATTGGAAAGAGATATTCCATGCAAATAGGCCTAAGGGGCATACTGTATGAGAAAAGAATCTATTTTCAATAGAAGGAGAACAATAAAAGGAAGTTTCTTAGAAGGGAAGCCTCTGGGTCTATTGGGATGATAAGGTAAATTATTCATTTTAATAACCTCATGGATTTCCTTGCACATTTATTCCTAGGAAGACTGGCAGTTTTGTGGTCTAGTCACAATATGGGATCTCATTAAAAGAAGCATAGCTCGGGAGCCAAAGAGGGATGACTGGCAATTAGAGTATCTTGTTACAATCATTCACACAAAAGGCCCAAGAGAATAATTCTCTTAAAATATAGCAAAGAGATGTTTGTTCTATTTCTCTTTGCTGTTATCACCTCCACACCTGGTAGCTGTCCCGGGGTCTCTCTACATCTCGCTGCTTGGTAATCTTAGTACTGACCTCTGCTCCACACTGGGCTAACCCGGTAAGAGTCTTACGCACTTATTTTCCGACAGTAGTCAGCAATATTCTCAAACTACTCGCAGGAGGCCTCAGCTTCTGCTTTATTGCCGTGAGGCACCATGACCAAGGCAATTTATAAAAGGAAACATTTAATCTGGGGCTTGCTTGCAGTTCCAGAGGGTGAACCCATGATCACCATAGTGGGGAATGTGGTGGAGCCAGGCAGGCTTGACTCTGGAGCAGTGGCTGAGAGCTTACATCTGATTCAGAAGATGGAGGCAGAGTGAGAGGCTGGGCTTGGCATGAACTTTTAAAACCTCAAAATTCACCCCCCCCCGCCGTGACACACCTCCTCTATCAAGGCCGTATCCTAATCTTTCCTAAACAGTTCACCAACTGGGGACCAAACATTCAAACATAAATGGCCTATAGGTACCGTTCTAATAAATCACTAAAGAAAATGGCTCAGAGTTTTTAATACTTTTGTCTTAACCCACCATGTCTAAATGTCTCACTATATTCACAATTGTTCTATTGTATTATGAAAGTTTAGTGTCTTAAGAGAAACTATAGATGAACTGGAAGCATAGTTCAGGTGGTAGACTGCTGACCTCACATTCAGGAAGCCCCTAGGTCACCAGCACTTTATAATGTAGTAGCGTGTGTGCCTGTAATTCCAGCGCCTTGTAGGCGGATGCAGGGGGAATCAAAGGTTCAAGGTTATCTTCGGCTAAAGCCCACCTGACTCAAAAATAAAACTCCCTTGCTGGGTGATGGTGGCACATGCATTTAGTCTGAGCACTCTGTAGGCAGAGGCAGATAGACTCCTGAGTTTGAGGCTAGCCTGGTCTACAGAGCAAGTTCCAGAAAAGCCAGGGTTACACAGAGAAATCCTGTCTCAAAGAAACCAGAACCCAAACCCAAACCAAAAATAACCAACAAACAAAGCAAACCTCCCCAATTTATAGCCATCACTACTGCACAATCTCCAACAAAAAGGCACAGTACTTAGAATATTATAAAAATTATAAAATTAGTACACTTTCACCAATCAGGTAATGTGGTTTTCAATATTATGAAAATATATCCTTCCCACAAGGGAGATATACATATTTATCTTTTAGTCCTCCTTCCCCATGTCATATGTATATGACGTCAGCAATTATTTATTGACTTGAATTTTTCACTTAGAACTTTAGCCCAATTGCTGGTATCATCTCTCCCATGTTTAATACAAAGGATCAGAAAACACCATTTAAGCCTTCTTGGATTCCTAATGATACCCACTCAACTCTTCTGCAAACAAGACTGACTATTCTGGAAGTCAGAAGGATTCCTCTTTCTAGTCTAGTGAGGACATGGAAACACAGTGATCCTGTAAGAAACAGGACAAGGAAGGTCCTCACTGGAGTGTGGGTTAGTCTTCCTGAATTGGCACACATATACCACCAGCACCACCAGTAAGTACCAGCACCACCAGTACCACCACCAGCACTACCACCAACACCACCAGCATCACCAACACCGTCACCATCACCATCACCACCATCACCACCATCACCACCTTTACCAGCACCACCACCATCACCAGCAGCAGCAGCACCACCACCAGCACCATCAGGACCAGCACCATGGACTGCACAGTTTTAAATTTGATGCTTATTATAATTTTGATGGCTAGAAGTCCCAGATCAAGGCACTGTCAGGGTTAATTTCTGGAGAAGCCTTGGCTAGGCACATAGTTAACTGCCTTCTCCCTGTGTTCTTAGCTTTTTGCAGACAATGGGGGATAGGACCAGGACGGCCATGTGTGAGATGCCAGAGAGGTAGATTCTTCCACCTTGCATGGCTTTCACAGGTGGTGACAATGATCCTCTACCCTGACAAGGTGACAATGGAGAATGACAGGGATGTGACCTCGCAGGAGAAGAGGTTGGGAGGGAGCATAAGACACTATACAAAGAAAGCTTTGTCCAGTCTACCTCTGCTCAAGATAAAAGTGTCTCTGGGATAAAGAGAAGACAGACAGCTGATGGAGCAAAGGAGACTGAACAAGGCCATTGTCAGTGTGGACAGGAGGGGGTTGGGAGCTGCGTGAGTTAAGGCTCACTCACCGATCTCTCCCTAGTGCCATAGTAGTGTAGCTTCCAGTGAATTTCAGGTACTCAGACACACTTGGGGGTGGGGGGTGGGGTGGTGGTGACACCAAAGGGAAGCCAGTGGACAGCACGGTGTCAAGCATAGAAGCTACATAAAAGATGTTATCCATGAGTGGGCAGTCAGACAGCTGTGGGGCCACCCCTGATTCCAAAGGACTAGCCAGGGGACCCCAGGACAAGTGCACGTTCCTCTGTGTCTCCCTTCCTCATCTGAGAAGAATGCATAGAATGCTACTGACTTTTAGATTGAGTTATAGGTGATCTAGTTCAGCATGGCCCTGAGACGGGACATATGGTGCTGAGGAGAGAGGAGGGACGGGGAAGACGGCTTAGACAGAGAGGTGAGGTACAACAGTTGATCTTCATGGCCTACTTGATGAGACCTAGACTCACCAGGAAATAAACCTGTAGGGGTATCTGTGAGGGGATTTATAGCTTGGGATGAGACGGGATGACATACACTGAGTGTCAGTGTGGACTGGGATCCTGGATAGAATAAAAAGAAACAAATAAGATAAGTATTCCTTCTTCTCTGCTTCATCATTGAAGCTGTGTGGATAGAGAGAAACCAGAGGAGGTATCAGAGGAGAAATAAGAAAAAATTAAAAAGAGAGGTTAAAAAGAGAAGCGGCTTTGTAATAGGGGACTGTGTGTGTGTGTGTGTGTGTGTGAACACTGAAGAAGGTGGACTGATAATGGAGACCTATCCTAGGCCTTGACAAAGGCCCGGGCCCCAGGGCTAAAGGGTTGGCCCCTTGGGCTGGCTTCTAGCTCTCAGCAGAAGGAGGCCCAGGGATGCTTTTATGCTTCCTGATACCCACGCTGTGCCCGGCAGGTGGCATGCTTAGGATGGCTCAGCTCCATGGAAGCCCTGGTCCCAGTAAGATGCAAGAGTCTGTCAACACAGAATTCACCAGACTTGGCTACTGGATACCTGCTGGGAAGGAGACAGAGGCAGGGTAAACACTTCCCATGATCCAAGCAGGAAAGAAATGAAAACAGTTGGGGAGCCACTGAAAGGCAGATTTTATGTTAATTCCAAATAAAGTGTTTGATTAAACAACTGTTCTCTGAGCTGATTTTGGATGTTGTGGGGATTGATACACCTTGGCGAAGCTCATTGTGTCTGCCTCCCTCCAACTGTGCCGTGTCTGATTCACCCCGTTGATGACTTGAATGCCAAGTAGAATCCTTCACCCTCCCATGGCAGATGCCTCCTCCATAGGCAGTTCTCTTGTGCTACAGGATTTTTTTGCCTAGAAAATCAGGCTGAGACGTGCCTGCCGCCTGACCCCAGCTTCTCTCGTAAACCCACAGGAAGCTGTGTAATCACCGCTGCTCGTGGAATATTTTCATAACGTAGCAAGGTTCTATTTATGTCTTTTACTCCAATTCCTCCTGGAGGGCGTGCTAGAGTTTTCGAGGGGCTACGTGGAGGGCAGTGTTATCACGGGCCGTGAGCCAAAGCAGATGCACAGATCCTGCTGTGCTCTGTGTGGCCACACACTAACTACACTTGTGTTTACTTACTGGTGTGTGTGTGTGTGTGTGTGTGTGTGTGTGAGAGAGAGAGAGAGAGAGAGAGAGAGAGAGAGA
>JAQHUG010000126.1:2662704-2675115 GCA_028555095.1 Dicrostonyx torquatus | reverse complement strand
CTGGCTTTCATGGTACCAGAAGGCCATGCCTGCTTCCATGCTTTCTGAACTACAATGGGCACCGTGGCATGATTACCCTATGGG
The DNA here is from genome assembly GCA_028555095.1 of Dicrostonyx torquatus. Classification (NCBI taxonomy): domain Eukaryota; kingdom Metazoa; phylum Chordata; class Mammalia; order Rodentia; family Cricetidae; genus Dicrostonyx; species Dicrostonyx torquatus. The sequence goes on along the minus strand of JAQHUG010000126.1, from coordinate 2,675,031 downwards.
CACCATAGTGGCATGCATACCTTGGTGGTAGCCAGCAATTCTTTATTGGAGTCAAGGCCTGTTCACAAAAAGGAAATTGTGCCTGGCACTGGAAACCTAGCTAATCACCTGGGGCTAGTGAGGTCAGGGATCGTGGAAGAGAACCTGTAACATCTACGTTACTGAACCAGCATAGCTTCTCACTGCACTCTAAGCATTTATTTTATCCTTATGCCCATAGATGAGCGTAGATCTCGTCCCTCAACAAAGAGATATCGCCTCACACAACAGATAGAGACATCCCCCCCCCCGGAAAACCCACAACTGGTCAAAATGCAGAGAACAAGCGATCGTGTGAACCCCAGCCCCAATCGACCAATCTACAACACGACTCCTGCATCCAGAGGCTCAGGGTGGAAAGACTGCAAGAGCCAGAGGACCATGACGTCTGCTGTGAGATTAGATCTTCTAGAAGTCACAGGGACGCTACACCCAGGAGTTCTCAACAGCATGGCTGCCGACATAAAACCTGAACAAGGGACATGCTAACAGGGAAGGAGGAAATCTCATGGGGCCTCAACTCCAAAGAAGGACAGGCAGAAAAGGAAAGCTGAGACCAGGAGAGAGTAGTTCCCCCAACTGGTTATCCAGTACCCAGTGGTCAGCCCTGAAATCGTGTGCTTCAAGTAATGTTATACGGACTAAGCAGATCGCATTTACAAATTTAAGAATATATTTAAATGTATATATGCAAATTAGAGAGGGAGGGAGGGAAAGCGTGAGGTAGTGTGTGTACATGGGACTGATCAGACGGGGGGGGGGGAGGAAAAGAGGAAATTATGTAACTATTTAATTTCAAAAAATAAATGTGTTATTTAAAAAAAACCAAAATAGCTATTTTAATTGGAAATCTGATGAAATAAAATATAGTTTGTCAAGCTCAAAGAAATCCTCAATAATTTTAAAAAGTGTGATGAGGTCTATTTTGTGTTTTGAGACAGGGTATCTTGTGAAGCTGAGAATGGCCTTGTATTTATGATGCTCCCACCCCTGAGCCGAGAGTGCTGGAATTACAGACGGGCGGGAGTTCAGAGTAAAGGACTGCAGAGACAGACGGATTTCTTCACATGCCCTTTGTTCTTCAGAACAGACCCACAACTCAGCACCTGTGACTCCCCGCTTACCGAAGTCAACAAGAAGGCTCCCAGAAAAGCTCACGCCTCTGGTACCATGGGCTCTGGCTCACCGGCTTTCCATGCTGAACCCATATTTCTGCACATCTAGTTGCAGCAAAAGAAAGCTCCGAGAGAAACCGAATGAGGTTGAGATTTTGCAAGAAGGCAAATTTTATTTTCCAATGCTAAGTCCTATTCTCCAGGTGATGTGGTCTCTTGGGGAAGAAAGTGACTTAGTTCAAAAGAGTTGTCTGGGTCCCTCATTCAGTCCTGGGTACTCTAGATGCTGTTGAGCGTCAGCAAGTGGGTGGGGGTGGGGAAGACTCGGCCAGCCACGTCTGCATAGCGCCCCCTGCTGTTCGTCTCTGTCCGGGCGGCTGCTTGGTATAACCAGACGCCTTGGATAGGCTCCCTTTGGGCTGAGCGCTCCCGTGCCACCTCGAGTTTACTAGGGCTTTGGGATTCCTCTGACAGCAGGTAGGGTTTTATTTTATTTTTAGGCGGCGGTGGGGCGGTGGGGAGTTCGAGACAGAGATTCTCTGTGTAGCCCTGGGTATCCTGGAACTCTCTTTGTAGATCGACCACTCTGGCTTCCAACTCAGAGATCTGCTGGCCTCTGCCCCTCCCCTCCCTACCCGCCAGGCTGGAATTGGCAAGCCGGCTTTTAAATGACTACTATGAGGTTGTCTTCAACTGCTAGCCCTCCCTGGGAGCTTCGCCTGGTTTGCAGCTTCACTCCACCCCAACCACCCACTCTCATGTCATTTTCCACTTCCAGAGCTTGGGTAAGACCCACCCGTCCTTGCTCTTGTCATCAGGGGAGGAAAACCCCCCGAATACGAATCCAGGCCCCTGGACTATAATTTGCCAGTTTGCTTACCCGCGCTCTTCTGCGTTTTAAAATGGAAACGTTAATATTTGCCTCCAGGGTTATCAGGAACAGAATGAGATGTGACAGAAGCTCCAGGAACAGGGCCGAAGGTGCTGGGTTCTGGTTTCCTGCAGTTCTGTGGAGGAGCTGCTACCTGTGGGCCTTCAAGAAGCCGTTGTTACTGCCTGCCATCTTGGGCTGCAAGGGTCCTTACTACAGTCAACTCCCTCAGTGCCGGTGTGGTTCCCCAAACTCCCAAAACTTTTAAGAGGATTGCCCACATCGTTACTTCCTTAAAGAGCATTTCAATGGTGAGATGGCTCAGTGGGGAAAGGGGCTTGCAGCTAAATCTGGAAACCCGAGTTCAATCCCTGGAAGAGAACAGATCACATGAAGGTGGGGTATGTGCGTGCACGCATGCATCTCCCTCCCTCCAAACAAACAAACAAAACAAGGAAACAAACCACTAATTAAATGCAAAAATAATAAAGACCTTAAAAAGTATTACTCCTTGGAGCACTTTCAGGGGCACAGCAAACTAAGTCCAGAGAGTTTCATCTATCTCCTGGCTTTCTTCATGATCCAGCTCCAACACTGCAATGGTACAGCATTATCATCGATGAATCTGCCGTAGATCACCAGTCTTTTACAAGGAATCTGCCGTGGTAGATCACCACCCGTTTCCCAGGGAATCTGCCATAGATCATCACCCGTTTCCCAAGGAGTCTGCCGTGGTAGATCATCATCCGTTTTCCAGAGTTCACACTAGTTAGGGCTTTTCAATTTATTCACACGTTTATTCCATGTGTGTGCTTGCTTGGTCCTGCCAAGGCCAGAGGGTGTCAGGTGTGACTCTCAGGAACTCCACCCACCTCCTTGGCGACAGGATCTCTGGTTAACCAGTAAGTAGTTCACCAGTTAGAATGAACTGACTGGCCAGCGAGCCTTCTCCACCGCTCCAGCACTGTAAGTGAGAACCAGCACGCTTGACTTTTTATGTGGGTCCTGGGTATCCAACTCAGGTTATTAAAGGACACAAGTTCAGCGCCACTGGAATTGTCCTCCCTGACCCTGGAGATAGGCTCTCACACTGCAGCCCAGGCCGAACTTGAACCTTTGATTTTCTTGCCTGTCACCCAAGTGTTGAGACTAAAGGCCTGTGCCACCTAGTCTGTTTCATTAAGACTTTGGAAATGTTAAACTGGATTTGTGACCTTGGAGGACACCCAGTTAGCACAGATAAATGCCTACAGTGGAGAGGGGAGTGTGGTTCACATACTATCTTCAGCTTGATGGGGTCATCCAGCCTCCTCCCAGGCACCCCAAGGCTAAAGGACCAGCTCTGAGAGAGCAGACCTGGTACAGGGGTTGAGAAGCAGGAACCCTGCTGGGCACCTTCTGGGCAGTAGACAATATGTCAACGGTTCGGTGTCAGGGTCTTTGAAGGTCTCATCACCATTACTTAGGCTGTGGGGTGGCACATTTGGCCACTTTTGAGTACTTTGATGGCCACATGGGAGGGAGCATAGTGCCAGCAGCCTTGGGCCGGGTAGAAACCTGCAGCTGAGCAGTGGCCGGAGAGAGCATAGGAACAAAAAACCCAAAGAAGCAGAGGGCCTCTGGAGTCCTTGAGGGAGGGACAGTCGAGGGAGGAAATAGCGTCTCATTGGCTGCTAGTTGAAGGAGGCAGAAACAGTGGCCGAGGTTAGCCAGCAAGTGCCGCGTGCTGGGAGTTATGCTGGCCAGGACCTGGCTGAGCCTATGTGACTTCATATCCCCAAGAGGTAGACAGACTCATGTCTTACTCCCACTCTTACTGGACAGGAAACAGATACCGAAGTTCCCAAAGGTTAATTTTGTCCCCACCCACAGAAACTAGCAAATAAGATGTCGTATTTGTTTGTTGGGTTGCGCTGAAGTCTTGTGTATCTTAAGCTGGCTTCAAATTCAGAGCGTGGCCGAGGATGACTTTCAACTCCTGATCTTCCTGCTTCTGTCACCCAGGTGGTGGGGTTTCAGTCTGTGCTTCCATGCCTGGTTTATTCCATGAGTGGTATAGACAAGTACTCAACTGAGAGACGTTCCCAGCTCCAGATCTTGGTGTCTTGGGCAGGTCTGTTCATAATCATCTTTTGTCTTAAGACAACTGGCATGGAATAAAAAGACTCTCAACTGCCAGAGTGGGAAGTTCTCGTGGGTGGTGGTGGACTGGGGTTGAAAGGGAAAGAACTAGAAGTTTGCTGTTTACAGGCTACTGCAGGGCTCAGGTGATATACCAGTATTCACCACTAGAGGGAGCCATGGGGCATTCAGGCTCCTCTCTGTTTTCCCACCCAGCAGCTTCCGGCGGCAGATGCTCCCGAAACAGAAATCATCTTGGCTTTCATCCCTTGCTGGATTGTGTTGGAGCCAGAGACTGGGTTGTCGTTGTCACTAACACAGTTTGCTCCATAAAATTGCTTTTGTTGTTGGTGTTTGCATTCCAGCGCCCTCAAAATGAGGCCCCCGAGGCATGCGGAGGGTTGCTTCCCTTACATAAGGGATTATTTATCACATTATCCTTATTTGAAGTGATGATTCTCATTCACCAAATTGAATTTAATTGATTTTCATATTTCAAGAGCTTGATAACTGCTAATCATATCCCCTTTGCCAGCAGCTTCTGAAACATGCCATTGTCTTTCCTCTGACACCCTAAAAGGCTGTACATACCCCTCTGGAGTAAACTGATTTGTATACCAGGCCACCCCGAAGAATCCTCTGGTGGAAGGTGACTCTCTCAGTAAAACACAGCCTGAGGATTTTTGGGCAGCGGATGAATTCCAAGAACTGACTGAGGAAAGTGTCTGTCAGGAGACGTCTTTCCCGTCGTTTAGGTTCTGGAAAGTGGTCTGGGATAGACCCTAGAGCAGAAGTAGACGCGGTTCAAACAGTTCCAAGTTAGAGCGCCCTTTGCATAGAGTCTAGCCAGGGCCTCACCTGTGTGTCTATGGAACCTTGCACATGGATTTTCCATGTTTGTTTCCCAGTGTCTTAGAGGCAGTATGTGTCTGAGGTTGTTTTCTTGCCAATTCTGGTCCCTTCAGATCTCTTCTCCAGGCTCACACTGCTCATGGGCTGGCTGGAACCTCAGGCTGTATTACCTGGAGGTTTGTACCCTGGCTTAAGGGTTTATAGTCTATAGCTCACACACCAGTCTCTCAGCAAGTAGCACTTCTTCCTGGATTGGCACAAGAGTGGTGTTATAAAGTGTTTGAAACAGAAAGACCAAGGCAACTCACTCTAGAGAGTCTGCATATGCACAGTGTGTGCCGGATTCTGGCTTCAGCTCCCAGCAAAACACACACACACACACACACACACACACACACACACACACACACACAGAAACCTACACACATACACAAACATACACATACATATACACACACTTCAGAATTTATTTACACATGCACACAGTAACCCAGGCAGGGCATCAAGTTGCAGTATCATTGTACTTTTAGGGAAATTGTTCAATTAACATCCTACAACCTGTAATTAATACTCTGATCAATGATATTATCATTCTAAATATATAGTACGATTTTGCTCCTCAATAGCTACTGTATTGAGTATTGATATACACTCCCCAATTCATAACACATTCTCACATATTAATACGTGCCTTACTCTTTACAAAGGCCTGGTCTCAGATTCGGACGGTCCGTGAAGGTTAATCATCACTGTCAAGTTCTCTGGATTTAGAATCGCCATGGAAACACCTCTGAGGGGGTTTCCAGAAACGGTTTACTGAGGAAGAAAGAGCCTCTTTAAATGTGGGTGGTGCCAGCTTCACTGCCTGGGGTCCTGGACTGCAGGGAAAAAAAAAGGGAGAACGAGCCAAGGAGACTCATTCACCTCCTCCTACTGGACTGGATGTGGCCTGGCCAGCTACGTCACTCTCCTGCTGTCATCAGGAGCCATTCTCATTTTCTCTACCATGCCTTCCTTCCATAATGTAGGTTATCCTCAAACCATCAGCCCAAAAGTCTTTTCCCCCCACGCTTCCCTCCCTCCCTTCTCTTACTTTTGTCAGATATTTTGTTAGCGCAGTGGGATGAGCACCTAACACAGGGCTCAAGACTATGGAGCTCCTAGGCAGATGGTGCTGCAGCCAACCAGCTCTTCCTGTGGAGCACGGCTGTGTCTCCTGCACACTGTATTGTAGTACTGCAAACACCGAGGTGCTGCAGTGATATAAAAGGAATGCCTATCATTTTCAGATTCATACCTTGTGCCAGGCATTGAACTAGGTACTTCTTATGCAATCCTTATGCCCACCTCCCTTAGTGGTAAATAGCCCAATTCCCGTTTTGTTGATGAGGAATCTGTGCTCACCATGGTGACCTGACAAACTCAGAATTGCACAGCCTCGAATCTGCTTATGTGAAGCTTTAACTCAGCTCTGACTCCTAAGCTCAGCGAGGCTACATATTAGTCACTTTCCCTCTAGTCAAAATTTAGGGCCACCGTGGCTGTTTTTTGTACGGGTATTGACATTTTATTGTGTCTTTCCTTAGAGAATGAAAGGGCCTGTTCCAGTACTAAAGCAAGTTCCAGTCACCGGGAACCTGATGGGACAGAATCTCCAGAGTGATGGGCAGTCTTCTGGGTTTCTGGAAGATGGATGACAGGATTGACTGGCCCTGTGGCTGCTGGGAGTGCAACTTCAATTCTCCAGGGAGAAGGAGGAGCTCATCTGGAGAGAGCTGGTCAGCAGCGCCTTAGAGAAATCAGTAGTTTCAGTGGTCCTGCTGCACAGGAGCTGTGTGACTACGACAGCTACCTCAGTGTCTCAGGGTCTCTACATCTGTCTTAGTTACGGTTCCTGTTGCTGTGGAGAGACGCTATTACCATGGCAACTCTTGTAAGGAAAGCATTTAATTGAGGGAGCTCACTTACGGTTCAGAGGTTCAGCCCATTATTATCATGACAGAGTGCAGGCAGATGTGGTGCTGGAGAAGGAGCTGAGAGTCCTACAACCTAGCTTGCAAGCAACAGGAAGTCAACTGACTGTCACATCAAGGGAAGCTTGAGCAAAAGAGACCTCAAAGCCCACCCCTACAATGACACACTTCCTCCCACCAGGCCACACCTCCTAATAGGGCCACTCCTTTTGGGGTCATTTGTTTTTTTTTCAAATCACCACAGCTTCTTCCTTCCTTGAAAGACAGGCATTAAATTAGATAAAGTTGTGTGAACTGCAGGGATGAAGCAGGAAGGCATTGTTCTTGTTTCCTAGAGAATCCTTTAGATTCTTCTGCTGCACAATCGTCACTGATATGTGGAGAGGTGACTACCAAGAAAAATGTGTCACCTTCAGAGGGCTTTGCACCTGCTCCGGCGCCTCACTGCAAAACCTCTTGAGAGGGGAGAACTAGACCAGGTGTGAAGGAACATGCCCTGAGCAGCTGAGCAGTAAGCAGCGAGCTCTTCTGGGTCCCCAGGAACTGAGGATCGGCAGACAGCAGCATACATCCATAGTCCAGTTTCGTAGATGCCCAGCTCTCCGGCCAGCCCAAGCGGCTCCCCCCACAAGCCTCACTGTCTTTATTTGTACGAGTAGGTCGCCCAGTTTGCAGAGCTCCCGTGAGGATGGCAGACAATGTCCATGAAGTGCCTTGTAGAGATTACACCCGTGGGGCCTGTCTTCTTTTCTGTCTCTTTCAGGCTCACATTGAGTGGTGTGTGTGTTACCTCTGCGCCGGCAGAAGTGTATCCCGTCATCAGAAGGCTCTGAATAGGGAGAGGCCGTGCCAGCTCTGCAGGCTCCCCTGGATCCCTCATCGGACCCTCTGTCCCACAGCTTCTCCCACTTGGGCATTTAGAAAGACGACAAAGGCATGTGACGAAGGAAAGAATGGCCAAAGCCACATGCACAGGGTGTTCAGACACTTGGGAGGTGACCTCTGCAGGACTCTGCAGGCAAACTCCTGTTTCTTTCCATAGGAGACTAGAGAGCTCCCTGCAGAATGTGTGTCTACCACCTTCTGTGGACTGCTACCCTGGCTGGCGGGTTCCCGTTTACCATTCCACTTGCTTCCAGAGTACTGTCTTCTGAGTCTTCTCTTCTGCAGCTGCCCACTGCTTGGTTAATGCCTGAGTGATTCCCGGAAAAGGCTTTGTATCCCCTGGAAGTGTGAGCTCCAGCTTGGCTGTTGCTGGCTTCTCAGACTGCATGGACAAAGCCCCCACTCGGCCAAACCCTCCTGCTTCCTTTCGGATGATTCCCGGAAGCATCAGCTGGTCAGCAGGAGTGTTAATCACTTCCTCTCCAGGTCGGCGGGAGGATTCATCACTTCCTGTCTGGTTTTCTGTGGTTTCCATATAGGCTACAATGTTAGAGAAAGAATGAAAGGAGATACAACTATTCCCACTAGCTGATGTGTGTGTGTGTGTGTGTGTGTGTGTGTGTGTGTGCGCGTTTGTGTGCGCGCTCATGCATGTGTGAACAGGTGATAGAGAGAGGGTACCCTCAACAACTTTGGCTGCAGGAAGGACAGAACCAAGTAAGGTGGAATATGTATATGTGTGGTTGTGACCCCATCCCCATGCTCAAGGAATTTGTCATATTTATACTACTGCAACGCAACACACACACACACACACACACACACACACACACTCTGAAAGCAGAAATCAAATTTGGACAGCCTTCTCAACAAGCAAAACAGGAAGTAAATTGGTGACTATGTGGCTTCAGGGAGGGTACTTACAGCTAAATTGAAGGGCATTGGAGGATCTGGAGGAATGGAGGAAATAGAAAAGTCAACAGAATTCTAGGCAGAAGTGGTACCTCACCTAGAGGTGGGAACTGGAGGTGGGAACTGGCCCAGTGTGGTTAAGGCATGAGCGCCATGCAGCCTATTTGGCTTCTCTGTTTGGAGTCAGAACAGTAGGCAAGGTTGGGAAGATACAGAGAGAGTCTGAGCCTCATCTTTTAGACAGTACAGTCCTACAAAAGCTGTTGAACAAGCAAAGGGTGCATAGAAGGGGGTGTTGCTGGGAAATGACAGTGGCCATGGTATTTGCAACTCAACAAGAAGTAACAGCAGGATCAGAGGAGTCCCTGTAGGGCTGTTGCCATGACTCCCCATGAAATCCTAAGCCCCTAGACTAGGATATTGGTAGAATGGAAGAGTCGGGGCTTAAGTGGAGAGCAGACAGTGGACAGCCGGCACTGCCTGGTGGAAGAACGTTGGAGCTTGTTTGCAAGACAGTTAAGCATGTTAAGCATGAGGTTTAATAAGGGTCCAACCAGTAACAGCTGGGGAGCTGCAGGACTGTCCAGGAATGTGGCTGACTTAGACCACAAAAGTGGTCTTGGTGTCCTTTGCATAGGGCAGACAGACAACTGAGGCGACTTTTCTTTAGGCCCTGTCTGTGTGAGAGCCAAGGCAGAGGGAGAGGCTGCAAGACCTATGGGAAATCCTGAGCAGACCAAGCAGTGTTGAAGAAGCAGGCTTGAAAAGCTGGGTATGGAAGGAGGACTTTTAGAGAAGCATGGTGGGCCTCTGGTGTCAGGATGGAATTGGGGTACAGAGAGGGGAGGTGGTAGGTCTAGAAAAGATGGCTGAGCAGTCTTTTGATTGTGTGGCTGGTCTTCTAAGAAGGCAGATGTGACATTGTCAACACTGGTTGAGAATGATATTGGTTTGGACACCCTAGCAGGCCAGTAAGGTCAGGACACATAGTCAGAAGATTATAATTCTCCAATTGTAGTGACCCATGCTAGGAACCTCAGCACTCAAGGAGGCTGAGGCAGGAGGACTGTGAATTTGAGCCAGCCTGGGCCAGGCTGCATTATGCCAGTGGTTTCACAGAAACCACACAATTGAAACAAGACACAGGATCTCAGGAAGGATGGGGAGGCCTGGCAAAGCTCAGAGCTGGGACTTCCGCTATGCAGTATAAGGCAAATAAATGGCCATGACTTCTCCTTTGTTTCCTAAGGCCTCATGGCTCACAGAGGATACCTCCAGGACCACTGATGAAGCAGACGGACTTCAAGCACTCCTTCTCCATTCAGCCTGGGCGAGCTCTTTTTTCATGCCTGGATCTCTGTGGGTGAACTGGACCTGAAAATTCCCTTACTAGAACGAAGTTTCAAAGTCAGTGCTGGAAGGCTTGGCCTACTACAAATAAAACAGGATTCCGATTGGCAGTCTGAAAAAGCCGAACTACCTGCAGGTCCATCAACAAGGGAAGAACTGAACAGACTGTGGCTAGCCCACATGTGAACTATGTTAGGCATGACCAGCAAGAACTCTGCACAGAAATCGACCAGCACAGGGGTGTGCATGCCTCTCTTGTTGAGGACCTGGGGCAAGATTCAGGGTAATGCATCTGACACCACACTTACAACAAACAAAGCGAGGCCTGTGTTATTTTGGAGTATGCTGATATAAAAGGTAAAATAAGAAGGCTGCACACACCAGACCAGATTGGTTTTTTGGGGTCCTGCAATTTAAAAAAGGGTAGATGATTACTACATTTTGTTTTTTAGTGTGGGGGTGGCTGGGGATACTTCTGCATTGGCTAAGTGATTATAACACAATATCTTTCTTGTTATGCTTTTTTTTTAAAAAAAATTGAAAATAGCTAGATTCATTAAAAGTTGCAAAGTAGCACAGAGACTTTTTTCTTCCAGTGGCAGCTCTTTCGTAACGACAGAGTGGGAATGGGCACCAGTGAGAGAGCTCACTAGCTTCATGGATATGTGTAGCTATCAGTGTGTGCAGTGTTATCACACGTGGAGATTTATGTAGTTGTTACCATCACACATTCAAAAGACACATTGGCGTCGCCACCACTTCAGATCCCTGCCCCATCTGCTCTGTGTCTGGCAACCATCTCTATGAATGTATCATTTCAAAAATGATACGTGAATGGAATCACAGCATGTATGACTCATACTATGTACGGAATCATAGTATGTAACCTCTTTTAAATAGCTTTTGATTTCATTCAGCGTGGTTTATTTGCAAACCTTTCAAGTTGTTGCATACATCAATAATCCATTTCTTTCTGCATCTGTGTGGTTTGCATCGTTTGTTTAAGCATTTGCCCCACTAGGGACAAATGGGTTATTTCCATTTGTGGAAGTTTGGTTATTACAAATAATGCAGGTTGAAATACTTGTGTGCACATTTTAATGTGCACATAATTTTTCATTTCTCTGGCACAGATGCTCAAGAATGAGACTGCTGGTTTATAAGATAATTGCATGCTTTGCTATTTTTAATGATTTTTTTTAGTGATTCTTTGACAAGTTCAAAGTTCTGGTCACACTCATTTTCACTTACACATCCCTACCAACTCACTGCCCTACTTCTATGGTACCCATCCCAATTTCTTTTTGTTTTGTTGATGTTTTATCATTGTGACTCACTGATTTAACTAGAGCTGCTTTTGTGGGCGTGGGTGTGAACCTATCTCCTATGAGCATGAATAGCTCACCAGTGGCTACTTCTCCACCCGAAGTCCTTGACTGCCATTAGCTCCCAGGGGAGAGTGAAGCCCCATGAGCCCATCCCCATCCGTGACTAAATGTTCACAGTTCAGCCTTGTGCAGTCCCTCTGCAGACAACTGTTAATGTTGAGGCTTCATGAGTGTCATGCCAACAAGACGGCATTTCACAGCCTTCCGTCCTGTCCACTGCCCTCATTCACTTCTAACATTCTCTCACCCACTTTCTTCTGTGATGTTTCTTTGGAGGGGGCGATATTGGTGTTCGATTTAATGCTAAGACCCAAATGTCAATTGTTCTCAGCACCTTAAACAGCCACCAGTACCTGCACTAAGTCCCATTTGCTGAAAAGGGAAGTTTGATCCAGGCTGAGGACAGCATAGCTTCTTCCAAATGAGTGGGTTTCAGATCCAATCATAAGTCAGTTGGTTACCCTCATGGTAGTTATGACACTATGGCCCCAGGGAGGTCTTCTTGCCTGCTCAGTTGATAGTGGACCATGTAAACCTGGAGGAAGACCATTGCTGCCTTTCTTCCTCAGCTGTCTGCATAGCAAGTCCTGGGCGAAAGCCCCCTTCATCATGGTGGATCATCTTTTTGATGTGTTTTTAGATCCAATTGGCAAGTATTTAACTAAGAGAATTTTTGCATCTGTGTTCATAAGGGAAATTGGCATGTAATTCTTTGTTAGTTCTTCATATGGTGTTATAAAAAATTGGGCGAGGTTCCTTCTGTTTCTGCTTTGTGGAGTAATTTGAAGAGTATTGGGGTTAACTTTTCTTCGAAAGCCTGG
>JAQHUG010000126.1:2613517-2634136 GCA_028555095.1 Dicrostonyx torquatus | reverse complement strand
AGGCTTTTTTTTTTTTTGGTAAAATCTATTGAGAAGATCATTTGATTTCTGACCTTGAGTCTATTTATGTGCTGTGTTACACGTATTGATTTGAGAATGTTGAATCATCTATGCATCCCTGGAATAAAGCCTTCTTAGTCATGATGAGACCTTTAATGCATTGTTTAACTCAGTTTATATTCTATTGAGAACTTTTGCCTCCATGTTCATCACAGAGGCTAGTCTACTTTCATTTCTTTATCCAATTCTAGAGTCAGGCCAATACTACCTTGGTAAAAGAGTTTGATAACAACCCCTCTCTCTCTTCTTTCTTTCTCCAGCTGTTGATTTCTAGTTTTAGTCCATTGTGATCAGGCGGGATATAAGAAAATGACTCACTTCCTTGTATGGTAAGACTTGCTGGCCAGTGTGAGCCCCAGGCATCTGTCTATTTCTATGTCCTTGCAGCTGGGCTTACAAATACATGCCACTGATACCTTGCTTTTCAGTGTTAGTGCTGGGGATAGAACTCAGCTCCTTAGGCTTGCATGCAAACATTTTATTAACTGAGCTCTCTCCTCAGCCCTGATCTATGTATTTTGATTGGAGAATTGAGAGTATTACATTCATAATTACTATTTAAAGGCATGTATTAACTCCTGTCATTTTTCTGTTTTATAATATTTGATACTTTTCTAATCCTTATTTGCTTATCTAGTGTTTTAGAAGAAATAATTTTTTACTTAGAACCTCATGGATATGTTGTCTCCTTGGAATGTTAGTCTTCCTTCAAGTTCGTTCAGGAGTACTGTCTTAAAAGCCATATATTCCTTTAGCATGTATGTGTTTAATCATGAAAAGCTTTTCTTCTTTAACTAGGAAGGACAACTTTGCATGGTAAAATAACCATGGTTGATGATTATTGTCATTCATATTTTGAAATACAAACTTCCATTGAGTTTCATTTTGAGAACCACTTGAGTGGGTTTGTCTCATAGTACTTCTCTCCTGCAGATTTTGAGCAAGCTTTCTGGCTCCTTATGCTTCTTGTTTTAACTAAAATATGATAGGGAGGGGTTCCTTCCTGATCCTCTCTTTGGCTTTCTAAATAGTGCTAGGGAAGTGGTTCAGTTGGTAAGATAGCACCTATCTTGCTAGCCTGACAACCTGAGTTTGTATTCCTGGAAGTTACTTTTTAAAAAAAAAAAGCACATACAGTAACTTGTTTCTGTAATCCCAGCCCTACTATGGTGAGGTGGGAAACAAAGACAGGAGGCTCTTCCAGAAGAACATGGGCCAGTTAACCTGAAGTATGCAGGGTGGGGTCAGTTACAAGAGAGATCCTGCCTTGAAACCAGGGGGAAGATGAAATCCCATGCCCCAAGGCTGTGTTTTGACTTCCACACATGCACTTGCACATCTGTGTTCTTACAATACACATGCATGCAAATGACTAATTAAATATCTCTTGTATCTGGATGACAGCCTCTTTCCTTAGATTGAGGAAATTTTCTGATTTTTATTGAACATATTTTCTATGCCTTTATCTTCTTCTGTGCCCATGCTTTGTAAATTTGATCTTTTCCCTTCACCTACACTCCTGGCATATTTGTTCATACTTATTACTTTATCTTTGTCATCATCAAATGTTCTAATTCATCTACTTTGCCTTCGTCTTCTCATATTTTGTCTTCCACTTGATACATTCTATTGGTGGTTTCCTATTGAATTTTTTAAAGCAACTTGTTTTCATTTTCAAAATTTCAATTTAATGTTCTCAGTATGTCTTTATTGAATCCACTGTATTCATATTCTGCATGTTTCCTATATTTCACTCAGCTGTTTGTATCCTCTCTTCATTCATTCATCCACCCAGGAAATTATGTTCTCTTTTATTTTGTTCAACATCACACTCATTATTTTGAATTATTCATTTATGATTTTACATCATTTCTCTTATTGGAATATATTACTGTTGAATTAATAATTTTTGGAGAAAACACTTTCTTGGTTTCTTACCTGGCTTGTGCTGCAGTGTTTTGGCTTGTGAATCTGGGATTCAGTCATTAGTAGGTCTTTCTTTCTTTTTTTCTTTTACCGCCTGCATCATTTTGGTTGAATTAGTCTCAATATTCAGGTGGGGCTTGCATTGGGGTGTATTCCTTCCCTCAGCCCACATTTTTAGGCCATCAAACATCATGTCTAGCGCCACTTTAAACACAGAACACTAAAGGAGGAAGCAAGCACAAAGATTGGATAAGCTGTCTGTGAAAATATGAAAATAATCCATTAGAGTAATTGCCCTGGTGTGTGACAAAACTGCCCCTGGGAAAATGCTACACACACGTCTGCTCAGCCCAGGCAAGGAGCCCATGATAGACCGACGTATGGGTACCACCAAAGTCCAGTTTGGTGAACCAATAAATTTTATTGGGATTACTTACAGGCATATGGATGAGGGGTTACTTACAGGAATGGAAATGACTCAAAGACAGCTGCCAAGGCCCACCCTAGCATGGATGGCAGCTCACAAAAGCCAGGAACCTGGGCACATTGCACAGCCTGCAAGCAGCTCAACAGATTGGAGAGTGTCCCTTTCAAGTGACTCAGTTGGTCTAGATGTCTTCCAGGCAGTTTGGCTGGTTTCTGCTTCTTCGGGCAGATGGTCTAGCCTCAGAGTCTTTGCCACTCGGCTTGTCCAAGACTGCTTATCAGAAGCTTTATTGCTTACTCTGGCAGTGAGGGGCTAGCAGAGCTGGTCGGTTTCAGGGACTTCCTGAAGCTATTTTGAGTTGTTTACCTTCCTGTTTTAAAGAGCTTCCCTGCAGGATGGAATGTTTTAATCCTGGAAGAAACTGTTACACACACAGTCTTCACATAAAGTCTTTATGACTGAGTAAAGACACAGGGTTAATACACTGTGTACTGAACTATAAGATACTAAGGGATAAAATATAGTGAAACAAGCATTATAAGTTTCACAGTTACCATTTGAGGATCAGATAACATGGAGAGGGTAAAGGGATAGAAGAGTAGAAGAGTAAAGACAAGGGAGAAACCATCTCCAGCTAAAGGTAGAACATAGAGAAAATGAGATATGAAACACTGGGAGACTATGCCAAATCATCCCAGATCTTGGGGTTCAGAAGCAGGGAGAGTTCCAGCTCCAGACCAACCTGGACTCTTTGGAAGAGCCTATCCCAGATAACAAGTAAAAAGCGAACAGGACAACTCCATCGAAATTAGATATTGGACAGGGGAAGTACCAATGACAGCAACTGGGTGGGTTATGGTGCAGAAATGTCCAGTCACTCACAGTGTTGCAGGTGCAGAGTCTTGTCCAGTCCTTCGTGTGGATGCAGATCCAGCACTCCCCTCTCCCCATGACCCTTGTGTAGGTGTGAGTGCGGGGCATGCTCTGTGCTGCACCTTGCCCAGGTCCAGCTGTAGGGCCTGCCCCTGTGATCTACTCAAGTCTAACAACCAGATGTCCATCCAGCGGAACATGAGCGGATTTGGGCTTCAAGTTTCCCTCCTTTCTATCCAGAGGCATTCTGCAGGTCGTGTCTCAGAGGAGAGTTCTATGATGTTTGCTCTGGTCTCCCAGAGCAAACCATTCACAGAAAGACCTTTGCTTCTAGTGCCATGTGTCCTTTTACTTACTTAGCCAGGGTCTTTAAACAGTGGTTTCTTGCCACTGGTTCAATCTACTGCTGAGAAGGAAGAATTTTTCCAGACTCCATATGACCTCAAGATCCTTACCTAGTTGGACTGAAAATATGCTCGGTGATGCATCAAGATGATTGTAATTCTGAGTCTTCAATCCCCGCTTTGGTCTCTGCACCTCTCTTTGCTGGTGCAGCAGCCATCACAGTCAGTCTCTCACACATCAACTAGTAATGGTGAGAACAGGCACCCTTGCCATGTATCTTGATTTTAGACAAATGGCTTCCTGTTTTGCCCTGTTGAGCATGACGTTAGGCGTAAGCTTTTCATACACAGCTTTTATTGTATTTTCAAAGTTTCTGTCTATTCTTAGTTTGTTGTGTGTTTACTATTTGCCAAATGCATTTTCTACATTGATTGAAATGATCTTGTACTTTCTTTCCTTTGTGTTTTTAATGTGGAATTATTGCATTTATTAATTCCCATGAACTGAACCATCCTTGCTTTTCAGGTACAAGTTCCACTTGGCCATCACATTGGTGTTGGTGTAACACTAGCCTTACACAATGAGTTTGGGAGTCTCTCAGGGTTTTGAGGATGATTGGGATTCCTTGTCTTTTCAATGTTTCTAGTCCTTTGTACGTATGTGACATCAGTTGTAATGTCTCCCTTTTCATTACTAACTTCTAGAAATGAAGATTTCCCTCCTTTTAAATTGATGTTTTATCAATTTTTCTATTTTTGTCTTTCTAAAAAAACATTGCCAGCCCAGGATCAACAGGTACCTTCCATGCCACACCCAAGATCTCTACCCAGCCAGATCCCGCAATCCTGCCTACAGAGACCTTTACAGAAAACTACAACCAATCAGAATGCAGAGAACAAGTTACCGTGTAGTGGCCAGCCCCAGCTAGTACATCTACAACACAATTTTTGCACCTAAGACTAGGGAACATGGAGGAGAAGGGGCAACAAGATTTTTAAGAGCCAGAGGGATAGGAAGTCTGCTATGAGATCGAATCTCCTAGAAATGACAGGAAAAGCCACCCACGAGCTCCCACAACAGGAATGCTTAAACAAGACATAAACATGGAAGACATCAATAGACACGCTGACATGAAAGACAGAAAGCTCACAGGAATCCAACCCATACATTCTTCTTAAATGTATGACCACCCCTACTCACTCTCCATTAGTTAAACTCTTTCCATCCTTTATATTTTTAATCTCATATTACATAGAGCATATATTTGGCTCTTGTTATCTTTAATTCATTAGGCAAATTTATTTCTTTTATTTGTAGCATTAATGTTCTTAGTTACAGTTTTCTGGTAGAAAGGGATTTATGGTTGTCATTTCAAACTGTTTTCTGTTCCTCAGATCCTTGTTCTGTCTTACTGTATTTATGTTTTGTTGAAAGTTTTGGAGTGAGACTTTATTTCGTGCTTGTTTCTGTTTGACTATATTCTATGGATTTTCTTTGTAGTTACCAGTGCAATTACGTAAATTACATCTTTGAGTCATATTACTCCATTTGAAGCTAATAATTTCAACTAAGCATTCAATTATGTTTAAAAGTTCTACTTCCATATCTTTCTGTCCCTGTTTAGTTGTTGTTGATGACAAAAATTCCCTTTTCATGTTGAGTACCAACACGAGTCTACATATACATTTCAGTTTAAAAAATATTCTATATCAGATTTGCTAGTGATTCACTTACCAATACTATAGGACTATACACATTATCCAAGAGTTTTAGATTTTGACCTGGTTTTGTGTTGGTATATGTAACTTTTGTTTCAATTTTTTTTTTTACTTCCTTCAGCTTTCTTTAGGGCAGGGAAGTGAGATGAGCTCCCTTAGTTTCTGTTTAACTGGAAAAATCTTCAGTTCTTCCATATTCTTGAAAGAGAACTTAGCCAGCCTTGATTTTCTTAATCAGGAGGGACTTTTTATCTTTCATAGCTTTGAATACATAACCTTATTCTCTCCTAGCAAGGCTTCTTCTGGGAACTGACAGTTTAACAGGAACTCCATTATATAGTGAGTCACTTTTCTCTGGCTGCTTTCCAATCTTCTCATTGTCTGTGGCTTCTGACAATTTGATTATGACATGCCTTGTAAGTCCCATTAGATTTATGCTCCTTAGACTGGAATTCATTGGGCTTCTCAAATTTGTGTATTCAATCCCTTATCCGGTTTGGGGAAATGTCTATGATGATTCTTTTGTTGTTGTTGTTGCTTTTGTTTTCCAAGACAGGGTTTCTCTGTGGCTTTGGAGCCTGTCCTGAAACCAGGCTGGCTTTGAACTCACAGAGACCTGCCTGCCTCTGCCTCCCAAGTGCTGGGATTAAAGGCATGCGCCACCACTGCCCGGCATGATGATGTTTTTGAATGTGTTACCTGCTCCTTTCTTTTTTCCTCATCCTGGAAGGGCCATTCACAGCGCTGTTGTCCTCGATGCTGTCCAGAAGTCCCTCTAGAAGTGGGCTCTGTTATTATTCCTGCAGATCTGTTCCCCCTCTTCCGCCATTTAAGACATCCTCTTCTCTAGCTCAGTGATTGTTTTTCAAGTCAGCTGTTGAGACCGTCAAGTGAGCTTTTTATTTCAGTTCCCGCGCTCTTCAGATCAGAGCTTCCCTCTTGTTCATTTTGTAGCTGTTCTGAATTGGAAATTTTACTTTGTTCATGAGTTAGTTTCTGAGTCTCATTGGCTTATATATATCTGTTTAGGGTTGTTATTGTTCACTATTCATCTGGCAATTTACAGCTCTCTCTCCCTTAAAAAAGTACATTTCTGGAAATTTAACTTGTTCCTTAAAAATGTGTCATTGTTTCCTATTTCTTTGCTTTCGGCAATTAAAGAATTCCACAAGTCTCCCGGACTTTGTGATTCTTTTTATATAAGAGCAATTTTCCCTGCTCAGCTAGACATTCTGGAAACCTCTCAGGAATTTTCTGGACTCATGTCTTTTCAGAGCTGTGGGTATAGGCTATTTGGGGAGGTTTCCCAGTTTCTACCAGGAACTCCCTCTGATGTCTGTGATTCTGTAACCCACCTGGCACTGTGGTAAGCAAAGATCCAGGTGTCCCATGTATTTCTGCCATGCGGTAGAATCTGGCTGACCACCCTCATTCTCTGACATCCCTGATCTGGTGGGCTGTTTCTACTAGTGTGGTCCTGTGACACAAGACAGAAACCAAGCTCCTAGATGTCAGACTTTCCAACCTAGGCTTGGTTTCTGTCTCTTGTGGTGGGGTGGGCAGGAACCACTGAGCCCAGGGTGCTCCATCCGCTATAAAGAGGGCTGCTGCTGTGAAGGTGGAGCCACATGACAGGGCACTTGCTGGTTCTGCCCTGGGCCATTCAATAGTTTGCACTCCCTCACGAGTTTATTAGGAATTGTTGAGAAAGGTAATCCAATCCCTGCTCTGGAATAGAGGAGACTGTAGATTCTACACCGTGATTCTAACATCCAGGAAAGAAGGAACTGTTTAGTTTGTCACTGTATCTATGGTCCCACAAGTGCCAGAATATAATTTTGTATAGAGGCAAACCCCAGTGGAATGGCCAACTATAGGATAGTTTGTAAGTGGGTGTGGCCCTTTCCTGCATCTATTTCATGTGGTCTAGATTCCAATCCTTTCTGATTATATGCCTCTGGACAATTTGCAGCTTCTCAAAACCCATTCTCTCTCTCTCTCTCCCTCCCTCCCTCCCTCCCTTCCTCCCCCTCCCCCTATTTTGTTTAGCTTTATTTCCATCTGTAAGGCAGAAATCCTACTTGCAGGGCTCTTGGAAGGATGTTGAGGTGATTCATAAAGGTTTTAAAAGGCTGAGTGTTGCTGTTTTTGCGGTGACCGTGAGAACAGAGCTAATAATGAGGGCGGGGAGATGGTGTTCTGTTTTAGGTTGGATGGAAATGGCACAAAATGGCCAAGTGAGAGTCTGAGGAGCTCAGCCAAGAAACAAGATGAGATGGAAGGTATGCAGACACCGAAAGCCCCAGGCCTTTTTCTCCTGTGACTTGTGTAACTACCCTTTGTGTATTAGCCTTGAACCCCACACAAGGGAAGTTCATCTGAAGTGTAGAGTGTCTTGCTTCTGTTTGTTCCCTGTGCACTTTATATTGTATGTTGCCCACAGCAAGCAAAACATTTGTTGGAGTTTTTTTTTGTTTTTGTTTTTTTTTTTTTTTTAAATGAAGGAATGATTTGATGAAGGGTGACATCAGTGCAGTGGCCGGAGAGGAACGAGGAACAGAAATTGCTCTCTGAATGTAATTTGTCCAGGCAGAATCCAAACTCTTCTTGTCATTTCCTGATTTAAAAACTCTGCTGGCTCATTACTGCCCAAGAAATAAAGTCCCAGCATATTAGAAAGGAACAGAAAGGTCCTTTAAAAAACCAGATCCAACCTATGTCACTAATCTTATCTCTCATCATGGCACTTCTCTGACCTCTAATTCCTTGCGCGGCCATGGACCAAGGATTCCGAGCGCGAGTGTGGTAGTCTCTTTTGGAGCTTTTTCCTTACCTTGCAAAACTCCCGTGTTCTTTGGAGAGTCAGCATCAATCCTTCTTGCACTGTAACGTGCTCCCTCATGTCCCATTGCATGCACACATTCATTTATAAATTCATTTGTTCTTTCATTCAGCAATGTTTTCCTTGATGTCCGGTATGAGTCAAACACTGTTAGGAGTCCTGTCCTCATGAGATGCTCATTCTGAGGGGGGTATTTACAAATGAGAGACATGTCAGTGGTGTTAGAAGACAGTAGAGGTGAGGGGTGTGGAAGAGTCAAAGAAGGCTATGAGTCTTTTTATTTATATAAAATATGATCTATCAGTCAGAATTGGCTGGATATGTTGCAATAACAAACAATCCCTAAAATCTTAGTGGATTGTAAGAATTTGCTTCCAATCCATACTTTATGTCCACCAAAGAGGATCTAGGATTTGGATTCCTGACTCCTCACTCTGAAGACAGGCTCTAGGGGAAATTTCTAGTTGCCCTCTTAGAGTAGAAAGAAACAATGAGACATACCACTGGCTCTTAAAAATTTTACCCCAAAATGGCGTAAGTCAGATAACCTCACATTTCCTTAGCCAAAACAGGCCACATGATGAACCTGAGTTAAAGAGGACACCAAACATTTCTCCCACCCCCATAAAAGGAGAACGAAGCAGACTTGTGGACAGCCCTAATGCTTCATACATGTGCACAGTGAAAGCCTCTCTAAAAAGGGGATGTCTGCGCCAAATATCATGAAGGTAGGGAGTTAGTAGTAGGGTGGAGTAATTGTCAAGCCCTGCTTCTCAGACCAAGCAGCCTGGGGTTTTCTTTGACTCCTTCCTCTCATCTGTTTGGGGCCCACAGCCAGTCCATCTCCACAGCTGTTATCAGAACATCTGGAACTGACGGGCGCTCACTGCCTCTGTCTCTGGCTCACCATCTTCTGGGGACACAGCTGCCTGCTAGTTTCTGTTTGCTTCTCTCTGCAGCCTGGCCTCCTTGCATCGCCACAGGGATCCTTCTCGAATCCACACTGTCATGATGGATGTTTCCTGCCCAGAGCCTGTGGATTTCTGTCCTGATTTGAGTGAAAGTTGAAGTTTTTCTAGGGTCTCCCAAATCTGTGCCCCACTTACCCTGGTATCTCTCCAGCCTCCAATGCTTTCATTCAGGGTCACTTGGCACCAGACACTAACCATGCTATGCTTTGTCCACTCAGTGTCTGAGATACAGTTAACAAACGTCTATGCTATTGTTCTACCTATTTGGTTTTTCCCAGGGAATCATTTTGTTCTCATATTATTCATTTATGAATCTTAGTAAAAACATCATGTATGGCACAGTGAATTATCATTGTGTATTGGGGTGGAGAATGGAAAACTGGCTGGCTGGATAGATAGATGATAGATAAAAGCACGGATGGAGTGGATATAAGTATAGTTGTATGGAGGGCTAGATTAAGTAGATAAAGAGGCAGCCTTCCCTCTGCTGGAGCTGTGGTGTGCACTGTGGGATTCTCAGAGTTGTTATTAACCAGCCTCCCACAATTATGAGGACAGCCTGACTGCAGAGGGCCCAGGCTGAATTTAATCTGCATTTTAAGGAGATCAAAAATACTCAAAAATATTTTCTTTCCTTCTGAAACAGATTCAAATTTTGAAGCCATTCTTTTTTTCTTGTAAGATGAGTCAACCCTAAGAGAGAAACAGATTCTGCTGGTCAACCTTAGGTCATTTCTGAGCCCTGTCCTTTGTCTCGCCTAAATCAGGAGGCAGGAAAGAAGACGTAAGTAGCATATTAATGCATGGCATGGGAGTCAGACATGTTAGAGCCTTTCCAGGCTTTGTTTAAACTAATACATTTTATGCTCATGGCTTGTGGTTAGCTTCCTCAGATATGAATATGAAATCTGCCCACTTCCGTCCATGTGGCTCTCAGGGACCTCAAAGCAATGGAGTGTGTCCTAGAAACACACACACCTGAAGCATAGGTTGTGACATTTGCTGCAAAAACAAATGGTAATGTTTCTAGCGTAAGTCTAGAAAAACAAGACACAGAGAAGATACCAGAACAAACCCCCACTACACCTATTTACACAGATGGCAATTCCTTTCCTTTCTGGGGAGAAGAAAATGATTCCTCTCTAGTCAGAAGCAAAGCAGTCATTTGGTTTTGCTACATTTCATGGAGATGGGGTTCTGTGGTTTGTCCTTCTGCCGTGTTTTAAAGTTCCCCCTCCTAGTGCTAGTTGAAAGGAAAAGAGAGACCAGTGAGCAGGGATGTAGAGAGGTTACCCAGCGAGTACAGAAGCCTTAGGTCCTATAGGATCTTCAGGCTGGCTGATAGATGACTCAAGGCCACAGCAGACAACGTGTAGATCTTAGACCACACATAGGGACACTTTGTATGACTGTCTTATAGTCATCTTTCATAGCCCAACTAGATGGTAAGCCCCTGTTCAAAAGGGGTCATAGTACTTACTTTTAAAACACACCAGTGTATAGTATACTTGAGTATTTATGTAGGCCGCAGAACTTAGAAAAGAATGGAACAGCTGAAAGAGGGACAAACAGGAAGCAAGGGCAAAGGGCCTGAGCAGTTGCTGGAATGCCGTGATTTGTTCTTTTGAGAGGACAAATAGAACCTATGATTCATACACACCCATTTAGTCTGTTTTTGAAATATCAACAACATACAAAAGCCTAGATGATTTTTCACTTGTTGTAAAAAGAACAAACAAAAGTAAGAGATATTTGGGGTTCCAGCTTCCTGAAAGAACAGTCTAAAGAGTAGGGTCTGCCGGTAAATTAGATGAGGTCACCATGTCAATGAAGGGGGTGATTTCAGCTTAAAGGACTCTGGACAGAGTCGTAGAGTAGGAGTTCAGAGAAGCTTTACAAGGGATGGAACACCTATGTGCACATATCTACAAGGTCCAGGCTCATTTTCTCTCTAGTTATAGATTTTCAATGCGATCTCTGCTGTGCTGGCTGGTTTTATGTCAACTTGACACGAGCTAGAGTTATTTTAGAAGAGGAACCTTAATTAAGAAAATATTCCCACGTTGTGAGCATGGGAGAGCTGTCCCCATTTCTCATTTGTCTCATAGTGGCATGGGATAGGAGAGATGCCCCACCACCACCACTCCAATCAACTTCTGAGGTAGGTGGGAGGCTGGCCATGAAGTCATAAGAATGGAACAGCTGTCCTTGCCCTGCACCAACTGCAGCACTTGGGAATGTGCCCCCTGCACCTTGCCAGGGCAGCACAGTAGAGCTGACCCTGTTCATGGAGGTATGAGCGAGTCAGCCCTGAGGTGAGCATGGGAGAGCTGTCCCCAACTGTGGCAGCATGGATGAAAGAGAGCTGGTGCTGAAAGTGTAGGTGTGGGAGAACCAACCCTGAAGACAATACCGCCAGAGAAATAGCCCCATCCCTTGCTCATGGGTGAACTAGCCAGGGCAATGCTGGAGACTTCACCCTGGTGGTGAAGACAGAGGCGAGCTGGTGAGCTGGCCAACCCTGCAGCTATGCAGGCCCCAGAACCAAGGTTATGTGGTGGCCCACCTCAATATCCAGCCCATCAGTGACCTCCTGGAGCATGGGAAGGGGCCAGGGTCAGTCCTGCAGACTCAGGGCTGCAAGATCTGACACAGGACAACAGCAGGGTGTCCAGGAAGAGTCCCAGTGAGGGCCCAGCAATGATGGTATAGCAGGGACAGGGAGACTCAAACCGGAGCAGTGATCTTTGGGATAAACACCTGCATGTGAAAATCTATGAATAAACAGCTGCTTGACTCTATCACACTGCAGCTTCCATGATGGAATTCTCCCTTTCCTCTTCCCCTTTCTTCTCTTAAATAATTTTATTTTGCGGGGAAGGGAGATGGGTGAGATTCAGAGACATGTGGAGACATGATGTGGAAGACACAAAGAATAAATAAAAAATAAAGTTAGAAAAAGAAGAAAATATTCCCACCAGACTGGCCTGTGGACAAGCCTGAGCTGTACTTTCTTGATTGATGATTAATGTCAGAGGGTCCAGCTTATTATGGGCAGGGCTCCCACCAGGGGCTGGTGATCCTAGGCATATAAGAAGGCAAACTGAATAAGAGAGAAGGAGCAAGTCAATAAACAGTATTCCTACAAGGCCTTTGCTTCAGTTCTTGCCTTGGGGTTCCTGCCTTGAGTTTGTGTCCTGAATTCCCTTTTGGTCACTGTGTTTATCAGGTAATATAAACCCTAACTCAGACATCTGTTTTCCAGAGACCTCTGTTCCCGTGGCAGTCTGTCGTTTGCTAGCATCTACCTGAACGTAAGTCATCTGAGAACCCATTTGAGAGTCTCTCATTAGCAGACAGCCTACTGAGCCAGCGTGCCTTGTTCTTCCATGTTCTGTTTCTGAAAAAGACTGAAATCGCTCATATTTCACCTGGGCCCACTATGAAGCATACATTCTCATTTGTCTGACTCTGCTCTGGGCAACTCTAACGTTACACAGAACTAGGAATTATAGAATCCTGACATTATAACAAAAGCAGCTTAGGAGACTCAACATAATACAAGCACAAAAGATCACCATGGCTAGTCTGGACTATGTGAATAAGGACAGAAGGCTCTTCAGTAGGCTAACACTGACCCAAATGTGTATCAGAACCAGGTTCAGACCCATTTTTTTTTTTACTGGTTTGTTAAATGTAGCATCTCTTTGGTTCATTTATCCCTAGACTGAAGCCAGATTCACTATCCTGAGATAATAAATAGTTTTGAAAATACATACATGATACATCAGGGTGAGGTTTGTGACAATGGCCATGATTTTTCTGAGCTGAGGAGAGAAGAGTTAGAAGGTCAGAAGTGATCAATGTTACTCACAGCAGAGGACTCCCCAAGGGGCTATCACAAAGCTGCCATGTTTTATTAGTTTGTTCAGAGATGAGAGAGGCTTAGTGGTGATGAACTTCTGCTAATAACACCGGAATCAACACTTGAATAAGGGTGTTACAAAGAAATAACGGAGGCTGTTGTGTTTCTATGGAGAAGACAAAGTAAAGAGTCATCTTAAGTTTAGCTTGGTGAACCGATGAATTGATTGTAGCTAGTTACAGGAGCAAAGACAAGGGGTTGCTTCTGGGGGGATGGTTAACCTAAAGGCGGCTGTACCACTGAGAAGTCTGTCCCAGCAGAAGTGATGGCTTAGCTTGTTGACATCTCCAGAGCTGTGAGGAAAGCATTTCTCTTGCTGAGGCTGCCCAACCTGGGATACTTCGTTAAGGAGACCCAAGCAGACTAAGACATCAAAGATAGAGCACTGCTCCTGACTTCCCCCTTTGGTGGAAGAGGGCAAGAATCCAGGAAGTGGACTCTGAAGACCTCTGAGCAAGTCTATTCTCATGTGTATACTCACAATATATAAGAAACTAGGGCAATAATGATGGGGTGGGTCTGGGCTCTCACTGAGTTTCCTGTGTGTGGAACTCAAGTGGGATTTGTTTGGCATAGGACTCTCCTAACCCATTACAGGGAATGAGAGCTAAACTTGGTGCGTGGACATTAGTGTTGCCTAGGGACAGGGTTTAATGTCCTGAATAAGTTAGCTGTTTCTTTTCTCTTAGCAAATAGCCACCAAGTCCCTTGAGAAGCCACAGGCTGATATATACAGAACAAACGTGATAATTACACGCTCTTGCTTAAGTAACACAACCTTCCTAACTATCCTTCCAAGGCCTGGTAGGCTTTAAGTTGGTCCCCTCTTTTTAAAAATGTATATATATATATATATTATATATTATCAATATATATATATATATATATATATATTGATGCCTCAAGTACAGTCTTTGTTCATAATACTTAATTCTTGAGGGTTTGGCTAATGGTATAGCAGTGTTTTTTTATAATGTGGTCTTTACTTTTGTTCTTAGGTTAGTATTTTTCAGTGTGTCTCTGGATTCCAGTATCAATATAACCTGGGAAGTTATTTGAAATGCTAATCCTTGGTTCCCATCCACATTTACTGAGTCATGAACTTTAGGGATGGGACCCAGGTATCTATCCTGTTTTTATTTATCTCTTGTGCATTAACAAACTTCCTGGTGTTTATAAAAGTCTTAGAACCACCGAATTTATCCCCACATCCATACTGATCTTTTTCTTTCTTTCTTTCTTTCTTTCTTTCTTTCTTTCTTTCTTTCTTTCTTTCTTTTTTTTTTTGGTTTTTTGAGACAGGGTTTCTCTGTAGCTTTGGAGCCTATGCTGGAACTAGCTCTTGTAGACCATGCTGGCCTTGAACTCACTGGCCGAGATCCGCCTGTCTCTGCCTCCCGAGTGCTGGGATTAAAGGCGTGCGCCACCTCTGCCCGGCCATACTGATCTTGATGCCTGTAATGATAGCCATATCTGCTGCCTCGCGTGGCTACTTGTTCTGCTTGCCCTCTGTCACCCCATGATCCTAAGCACTCCATGTAGAGATGGAGACTGCATTTCACTTTGAGGCATTTCTTATGAGAATCTCCGGCCTATAATACTTTCCAAATACTGATAACATTTTCTTTACCAAGTGTCCTATTCCTCAAAGCTGGTGAATGAGTGCAAACTGAGACTTCCTGGAAGATTGTTGGCCTGTGGGTAAGTACTATGAGTCGCTCCAAGGTACCTACTTCCCAAACCTTGCACTTCTGTGCTCAGTATAACACTAAAGAATTTCCATCCTCTAACCTTCAACAAATGAAGCCCTGCTCACCCGAGGCACTAGTGAGCCAATAAAGAAATATTTAGAAACACTCCCAGTACTTTAGCTCATCGACTGAATCCACAGCCTTTCATAAATGACATATCTTAATCTGTTTCCATTGCTATGGAAACAGTTATTTATAAATTACTATTTATAAAGAAACGCCCTGTTACTTGTGGCTCTTGCTTCTGTGTTCTCACCTGGCAGAAGAGATGGAAAGGTGGGTAGCTGTCCGGAGAGTCTCTCATGGGAAGTTAAGCACTTCCTGAAAGGCCCTGGTCTCTTGGTAGCGCCACCCTGGGGCTTTGAAGGCCCCCATCCAATCTCACGTGGAAGCCAATCCCAGTTGTCATCCCTGAAAAGGTAGAAACAGGTGGGACCTTGAAGAGATAACTGGGTCCTGCATGCTCCCTCACTGATGGATAAATCTGTTAACAGGTTAATGGGATGAGGGATGAATGGATTATCATGGGAATGGCTGTTTTACAGGACTGAGCTGCCTCTGGTTGGCTTGCCTGCTCTGGCCATATGATCCCCTCGACCAAACCATGACTCGGCAGGAAGACTCTCACCAGGTGCCCAGTGGATATTGCCACGCCCTTAAACGTCCAAAGCCACGAGTGAAATAACTCAGTTTTTTTTCTTTATAAAATGACCTGCCATGTGGCTTTCAGTTGCAGCAACAGAAAATAGACTTAAGCAAGGCTTTGTTCGCGCATATAAATTTTGTGGGGACACGTAATTGTCTAATACGTAAGAGAAATCTAGCTTGTTCTAAAATTGTATTCTTTGTTCCTTAGTCTAGCACTCCCACGCCCACTTCCACAGGTATTCACAGTCTTTGTCGACAAACTGACAGATGGTCAGACTGCTTAGTCATCCTTTTCTTCTCAATTGTGTACTGGATCCCTGGTGGTGCTGGGTGGGTTCTGACCCCTGTTGGAAGCCTAAAATGTCACGAGGAAGAGGGAAGATGAGGTGTGAGAAGTGGCAGACGCTTTCCAGGTAACTGATGCTGACAGGATCAGTTTTAAACTGTGAAAGCGAGGGAGGAATACCTTCTCACTCTGGCCAGGAGGAACTGGTTCGCTTGGTAAAGGGCCCTGGTGAGGCAGTAGCTGGGATGTCCTCTGAGCCCAGGACGAGTTCAATGCAGGTGTGCTTCTAGACACCTCACATACGTGTTCCACATACATGCCTAGGTTATAGTGCTTCCCATCAGTGCCACATTCTCACACAAGAGGCACAGCACTTTACTATGACCTCAGCAATAGGCATGCATCAACATAGACTCACTTATCTGCTCCCAAGGGCCCCAAGCTCCTCCCTCCATAGCGACAACACCCAGACAGGTGTTCTCAGTTCTCATCAACCAACTGGTTCCCATGGACACATACTCACATCTGTGTGTCCCTCAGACCTGCACCTCCCTCACGGTCTTCCACAGCTTTCCCCCTTATGCAGGATTCTCCCAATGCATGTCACATGACTCCAGTGACAAATGTTCATGCATTCTTACCCAGCCCCTTATGTGTGTTAGCTGCCACGGGACCTCATATTTACATCACAGC
This sequence comes from Dicrostonyx torquatus, assembly GCA_028555095.1. NCBI lineage: Eukaryota > Metazoa > Chordata > Mammalia > Rodentia > Cricetidae > Dicrostonyx > Dicrostonyx torquatus. The sequence continues at coordinate 2,617,671 of JAQHUG010000126.1, read as the reverse complement.
TTCTGCACCCTCAGGGAAAAGGCTGAGGGTCTTGTACTGTGTCCCTGGACAATGCGTGTGGGCCTTGGGATAGCAAAGCTTCATTGCATCACGATTCTTCTCCCCAGTTCTGTGTTTAGTGTTGTGACCTGGAACTTGAAGAACTTTTTGGGCTCCAACTCTCACAAAGACTCTGTGCCGTGTGTCCAGGTTTCATCTGGGAGATGTTCTTTCAGAGAGTCAAATGTGGTCCTTAGTACAGTGTGGGCCCAAGAAGTATCTGATACTACTTTTCATTTTGTGGTCCCCCCAATCCCTGCATCTCTCATGCTTTAACCTCTCCTTTCCCCCATGAGCTAAGGGCATCTCCATCCTTAGCTTGTTATGTTCAGATGGGTCCAATTTCTCTATAGGTTTGCTCAGGACCACTCTGTAAACCTCTGACTCAGTGAAATTACAAATAAAAGAACAGGAGAGGATTTTAACTTAGGAACCAACAGTGTCAACAATGCATTTAAGCATGGGAGGACAAGCATTTCAATGTTTGTCACAGTGGCTTGTCATCATGAGTCATACTTCACAAGCCTCCATTTAGCTCCACATCACCAGAACATTTTAATCCAGCAAGAAGCAAACTTTAGTCATTGTCCCAAAGCAATATAAACAGATGTGCTGTCACCAGCTCAGAGGTCAGCATTTTCCTGCTTCAGTTCTTGGGAGCTTGTCTCAAAGATGGCCTACATAGTTCCCCAAATCAAAAGTTCTGCTCAGTTCCAGGAGCTGAGATCTTGCCTGGCATAAGGGCTTGCTTGACTGAGACTTAGTCCCAAGCCCAAGACCCCTTCACAACACTGCAGCCCATTTCTCCATGGAAAACTCGGGACTTTCAATGGTTTCTTAAAGGATATCCCAGGACGTGTCTGCTACTGAAGAGATCTATTCCAGTAACACACTTTGTACTAAGAAATGTATCATAAGCTGGGCATTGGTGGTGCACACCTTTAATCCCAGCACTCAGGAGGCAGAGGCAGGTGGATCTCTGTGAGTTCAAGGACAGCCTGGTCTGCAAGAGCTAGTTCCAGGATAGGCACCAAAGCTACAGAGAAACCTTGCCTTGAAAAGAAAGAAAGAAAGAAAGAAAGAAAGAAAGAAAGAAAGAAAGAAAGAAAAGAAAGAAACTCATCAGGTTGAAAACTAAAGCCAGGCATGTAGGGATGCATCCCATCAAATCTATAGGGTTTCCAATAACCTCCTAATATCCAAAGTAAATGGAAGCCCTTTGATTGTCCTACAGACTTCCTTTGATAGGCATGACCAAGAGAAGCAGGAGAGAGGAGAGAAAATGCTAGCTCCAAACCTTTGCTCTCATAGCACTACCCATGGAACTCTAGGAAAATCACTTCATTTCTCTGAGGCTAATGTTTATTTTCTGTGAAACAGGTAAAGTGATGTATGAGGAGTTTCTGAGGAGGATCATAAGGTGGGGACACACTAGATCTTCAGTAACTGGTAGTTATCATCACACATGGAACAGTTTTTAATACACACAACACACCCTGTTGTTCCCTTTCTATCTCATGTTTTCCTTCTCTCATTCATCCACTCAACAGTATTGATGAAGCATTTATTATATATCAGGTATTTCATTAGGCACTATATTAAAAAGTATAGTCTAGTAGGTACAGCCACATATGAGTGCTAACTATAACTCAGTATGGTGGATTGAATAGGAATGGTTCCCTAAACTCGTGTGTTTGAATGGTTGGCCTATAGGGAGTGGCACTACTAGGAGATATGGCCTTACTGGAGTGGCCTTGGAGGAAGTGTGTCCCTGTGAGGGTAGGTGTGAAGGTCTCATATGCTTAAGCTCTGCCCAGTGTGGTGAGCAGTTTACTTCCTGTTGTCTGCGGATCAAGATGTAGAACTCTCAGCTACCTCTCCAGTACCATGTCTGCATGGATGCCACAATGCTTCTCTCCAGGATGATAATGGAATAATCCTCCCAACTGTAAGCCAGTCCCAGTTAAGTGTTTTCCTTTATAAGAGTGCATGGTCATTGTATCTCTAAATGAAGGCCTAACTAAGACACTCAGTATAGTAACTGTGTAACTACTATAGTAGATACTTGTATGTTCATGGCCTCGGCATCAGACACAATGACTTAACATATTCATAGGAATGTGCCAAAGTTTGAGCTTTGCACTGAAGAATGGGTCAATTATTTCCAAGCAAACAAAGAGGGAAAGATGTCTTCATAAAAGGAGAGTTTTCTATAGAATGGATAAAAATCACTTACCATGTAGCAGCATCATGAGACTCAACAGAAAACCTTTTACCATTTAATTCAACCTTGAAACAAACATACTATGATTATTGTTGTTCACAAAGTTTGGGGTCTGAAGCCTTTCTCGCACAGAATAAAAATGATCCTTGAGCATCACCTAGAAAAGTCAATATAAGGAGTTTTCAGGGGTTGGAGGTATGGCTTTGTGATGACGAGCACTTGCTGCTCTTTCAGAGGACTCAGGTTCAATCCCCAGTACCCATACTAGGCTCACAACCACCTGCAAGTCCAGCTCTAAGGTACCCGACATCCTCTTCTGGCCCCTGCCGGCACCTACATGCATGCGGTGCACATCAACACATGCGGGCACATATGTATTAGAGAAAATGTTTAATATTTATGCAACACGGAGAGAAGCTAGAGTAGATCAATCTTAGTTTAAAAAGAAGTTTTAACATGGAACTAATATCAATGGTTCTGATCTAAGGACAGGATGAATGGAAAGCGTATCCAACCTAGAATCCTGAACTGTCAACCAAGCCGGTCATGGTGGTGATGACGGTGGCAGGGAGTCTAAAGTTATTTAAAATTATTTTGTCCTTTTGGCATTAAAAGCAATTAAATTATTTTTAAGCTGAATTTTATAACCTTATGAAACAGAAATGCTGAAACATTACAATTACATTTGAAAACAGAAGGCCATCAAGTGAACACGTTGTGTGTGAAGACTGTGAGACAGGAGAATTTCTTGAGATGCCTAGGAAAGCACTGTTGTCAAAACAAACAAACAGAAACAACAACACCAAAAACCCAAACTGTTTAGACTCTGTGCCGTTTAAGTACATTTTAATGAACTTCCAAGTGCAAACTTTCCATCAAAGTGCTATTCAAGTACATTAAGCTAATCCAGAGCTTCTAAGCTTTTAGTGCATTTAATATGTTTCGGTTTTTCATAAATTAGATCTAACAGCATCTTTTGTTCCTCTTTGCTCACCAAAGGACTCTGTGTCTTAAAATAACAATCAGCATTTTCAGGTTGTTCTTCTAATCTGGAAATGTTATGGCAAACTCACTTGTTTTGAAATTCCTACCACCATCTAGTTAATACTTTGGTATAAAGCTTAGTTTGCTAGAAAGTTCTTTATGCAAATCGGGAATTGTGGCCCATGTCAATCATCCTAGCACTTAGAAAGTCCAGGCAGAATGATGAGAAGTTTGAGGTCATCGTCAGCTACATAGGGAGTTATAGCCAACCTGGGTTAGAGACGCTGACTGTCTCAACAGCTAAACCCCTTCATGATGTGAGTTAGAGATGCTGACTGTCTCAACAGCTAAACCCCTTCATGATGTGGGTTAGAGATGCTGACTGTCTCAACAGCTAAACCCCTTCATGATGTGAGTTAGAGACGCTGACTGTCTCAATAACTAAACCCCTTCATGATCTGTCACGGTAATAGACTGGGCACGGGGTGGTGGAGTTCAGTGATGAAAGGTGTTGTCTAGACCAGAGAATGTAGCAGAATGAACAGCCATTTTCACCCCATCTGAGGAGGTTTCAATGATATGAATTTTACAAGAAAGATGGTGGACAGAGCATGATCTCCCGAAATAGAAATGGTATAATTGAACATTTTTCTTGATGTACATTCTGTATCTGTATTCCACCTTGTCAACTTTTCCTATGTTGATTATTATTTTGCCCGTGTGTGTGTTTATGCATATATGAGCCTATGTGGAAGCCCAGACTTTGATTTCAGGTGTCTTTCTTTATCTCTCTCCATCCTACTTTTATCTATCTATCTATCTATCTATCTATCTATCTATCTATCTATCTATCTATCATCTATCTATCTATCTATCTATTCATCCATCCATCTATCTATATGTCTAT
>JAQHUG010000126.1:2576130-2591553 GCA_028555095.1 Dicrostonyx torquatus | reverse complement strand
GATATGAACAATATCTATCTAAAATATATCTATGCATACTTAGAAAATCTAACATGACTACAAACTAAACTGTCAGTTTCTAGTAGACCTGATTTGCCACGGTCTCAGCTGCCTTAATCCTGACCCTGAGCAGGCAAACAAGCGTCCAGTCCCACAAAAGCCAGTGAAATGCTGTATAGCCGGAGTTCGAGCTGGCGGCAGCTCACAATTGTCTGAAGATTCAGTTTCAGAGGATCTGACACCTTCACACCAGTGCACATAAATTAAGTTTAATAAACCATAATAAAAAATGTACTCCACTTATATTCAACCAGCAAGGAAATAGTGAAGGAGATAAGACTTTATTTATTGTACAATTGTGTTTACTTTTCTTCGTCAAACTTGCCATGGTTTTCAATGTCTCTTTGGCCACCAGGTCACTGCTATTACTAAAGGGATAAAGACACAACACAGTCTTCTATCAAGCTTTGGACTACTCTCCTTGACCAAAGAATAATAGCTTTATTCACACAGGATATTGGCCCAAGATTTGAACCAATTGCTTGTATTACATTCCTTTTCAGGCCTAGTTTCTGCCATAGTAGCTATGTCTCATAATTCGCATTATGTTTATAATGTAAGCCTTTATAATTAATTTCACTCACATACTCTTTATTCCCAAGAATCCATGACTCATTATTCTTAATTTGCAAAACATGCTTTATTTTTGAATTTTATTTTTAACATAATTTGATACAAAATTGATTTATTTGGAGTCTTATCAAAACAGACTTGCTGAGATCAAATTAGAGCACAATTACCAAGTCCCAGTGTTGTGTCATAGCTACTCTTCTGACAGTTGAAGTCACCCATCCATTTATTCATCCATCTGTCAATCCGTCTCTCTGTCTCTCCTTGCATGTATACATCTGTCTATCTGTCATCTACTCACTCATTCAGAATAACTTTCTTATTTAGACATGGCTGAATTAAATAAAAACGTAAACTATGATTGCTTTCAAGGAGTTGACAATTGGTTGACAAAACAAGAAAACAGGCAGCTTTTTAGGAGGTTTGCAACGATGAAAAAGTGCTAAGAATGATGTGTTTTGCATATGTATCTACAGCTTTATCAACATAAGACTCTTATTAGGAGGCCAGACTGTCTTCCCACAGTTACCAGATGCCAGTGATCTTGTTAAAGGATGCTGTTTGAGAAAAGTTAGGTTGTTAAGGGGTAGTGGCTTTTGGACAGTTTTATTCTTTTCTGTTTAGCTATGGAGTTGTTCTTCAGAGAAAATCTACAAAACACAGGACAAAAGCAGTAGATTGGAACCTCATTCAGTTATCTTGTCCTGGGCTTCCATTACTCACCCCCCAGAGTCCCTTGGAACACTGCTGTCACCATCCTTTTTAAGTTTCAGTGCCAATGTATGGAATCAAATTATGGGTGTCTGGAAAAATTAACATGGGGCCTAGTGACTGGATGAAGTCTGGCTGGTATAGAAGTAATCCACTTATGAGAAGGTTGGAATTCTCTACCAGCATGGTCTAGAATTCTATGGTTTTTCCAGTTCGTAGACAGTATGATTTGTCTACAACATGCAAAAGGTCTTCAGAAATGTTAAGTAATTTTGCTCTCCTCTTTTCAAAACCTATTTTTGAGGCTTCACTGTGTATGGGGTCTAGAGACAGAGTGATTGACAAGACAGACATGGTCTGTTGCCTAGAAGCCACACACAGAGGAGCACACTGCTCTCGGAGACACGTAAATGCTATTAAATACACACATGTCCATCGTGGCTGGTATTCACACTACCATCTTATAACCAAAGTCAACAGATAACCAGTGTTAACTCTTGAATGCCAGGCCTACAATAGGCAAAACCAAAATGAATTAAATAATGTCATCACTCTCAAGAATCTCAAGAATATGATATACCACAGGGAAAAGATAAACATCCAAATGGCTGTTAGATGCCCAGGTGGATTACCACCGTGGTTCCCATGTGGTGAAGTTAGTATTATTGAAACCGAGTAAGGAAAAGGTCATCTGAAGAACTCATGGGGTGATCATTGTCTTTGGGATTCCCAAAGCACTCTCAGATATCTCTCAGAGGTAGATTGGAAGAGACAGAGGACAATTTCACTCAGCTGTTTCCCTTGGATTTAGTTCACAAACCTGACTGTCCTGCATCTTCTCTATCTAGATGGGTTACAGCCCATCTAGCTGACTGTCCTGCATCTTCTCTATCTAGATGAGTTACAGCCCGTCTAGCTTGCTCTTGTAAGATGCTCCTTGCTCATCCTCACTATCCACCCCCACATCCTCATCCACCCCCATCTAATGAATCACCAGATCTATTGATTCAACTTGTTAAGCATCACTGAATATACCCTCAACCTGTCTCTCCAATTGCCCCATCTACAAGTCTTCACCTCAACTCTGATATCCATCAGGCTGAGAACCATGTCCTCCTTGTTCCCTGTCATATTTTCAGTGTCTAGAGAAGGGTTCAAACACAGGGCATGCTCAGAGAGAGGAGGAGGTATGGATACAAGAAAGGGGAGGGAGAGAAAGAGAATAAAGGAAAAGAAAGAAAAAAAATAATAATGATATTCCCCTTAAAATAGCTTAAAATTATAGATAGAAATGTATCTCTTTTCTGATTCACTATAAGGCAATATCATTCTTTCCCTCACTTCACTCCTGACAATGTCCCATGTCCAAGTTTACTCAACATTATTATACTCAGTTTAAAGATTAACAAGTAGAACCGTATATACCTTCAAAAGTTGGTTAAATGGAGAAATAGGTCCCATGTTCACATTTTTTTCAATCTTTTAATTAATTTGTTTCTCTTTAAACACTGTATGGCTTATGCTTTGAATTTCTTACCTCCAAGCAGGCTTAGGCAAGTGCCCAGCTCATGTCTGAGAGTCCACCCTGGACATCTCCGTCAGTAAATCCAAACTCTATGATTTTCTCTGTTGGGGGGCACTGACTTGTTCTCTGTTTGCTTTCATTTACTAGGAAATAAAGAGCCTTTCGGGTTGGTTTGAGGACATATCCTCTGCTTGTCAGCATTGTTTTGTAACCTAGTCACAGGTTTATGTGACACATAGCAGCATTTCCCAGATCAACAGAAGGTAAAGTAGAACAGAATTTCAACCATATAAGGAGAAGGAGCCTCTCTCACCGTCCTTCCCGAGTTGGACATCTGCTATCACTTGGTAAACAGGCATGTTTCATCCTCCACCCAGCTGCTGCAGGAAACCTCATAGCCCCAAACCCCAAATGCCACCGACCATTCAGCCTCTAGCCTGGATGTTCTTTACGACATGTAATCCCCAATCCTTACAAAGCAAAGTCAGCCTCATTATGGTCCACTCCATCTGCCTCTAGTCTCAGAAAGGTTAAAACTTAGCAGAAACTTAATGATCCATTAGCAGCCCCGAAAAATACAGATTTGTTATTGTCTTACATAGAAACAAAACAAATGGAATAAAAACAGGAGTAGAGCCTGTGAGTCACAGGATGTGGGGAAAGAACTTAAATTAAATTGAGAATTTAAGGACTAATTCGCTGAAGAAAGAGGCAGGAAATTTAAGGCCAAACTCCTGCTCTGCACCAGTGAGCTGAGCTGATCATAAAGCCCAGGCCTCTGTTTCCATACCTCTAAAATGGGCATAATTATATCTGTGTTAGCATCCCTTAAGACTGATAAACGGATGCGACAGCTTTAGGAGATTTTTCTAAATGTTGCTGAGAAAAAAGAACAAAAAATAACACAAACAAATGAGTAAAACCTTATAAGCTAAAAGGTATTCTGAAGGAACCAAAATCACTCCAGATGGGAGCAAGAAGTAAATAGGTTGATTCTTATTTCACAAATTTATTTTTCGACATGAAAATTAATCTCGCTTTCACTGAGTGCCTATCTATGTTCAACCGGTTTGTAGAGCCAGGAAGGAGAGCTCACGAATTATCCTACAGAAAAAAAAAAAAAAAAAAAAAAAAAAAAAAGAAATTCACATTCAGTTTGACTTTCTATCCAGTTCCTTTTCTACTATTGTTACAAATACTACAGGCTAGGGATCATGTCTTTCACAAGAAGGAGGGGCAGGAAACTTTAAGATACATATGGGCAAGGATTTCAGAACCATCTTTATCTCCTGTGTACACTCAGAGAAGTGGCTCACACCAGCTGTCTGTGTTTCTGGATTACCACGTCATCAGTATCCACATTCAGAAACAACTGGGCAACTTCTGTCTTAAATCTTCCTTTGAGCCTATTCCTCTTCACAGAAAAAATGGTCACAAGACTTTTCTGTGGTCCCTGTCTTCATTTCCTAATGCACGTGCTCTCTTTAAACCAATCAAGTTAGGTTTCTCTTCCTCCGACTTACTTTAAGGAAATTATTCTGGCCTCCATCTTGTACAGTGAAGTGGCTACATCCTCCTGTTTTTAATCTCAACATCGTTAGAAATAATTAACCTCTCCCTTATTCTAGAATGTTGGGTTTGTTTTGCCAGCTCCCATCTGTCTCTTGTGTAAGACAGTAACAGAAACCAGCTATTACCTTGGTTTCTATTGATGTTACCAAGCAACATAATCTTGCTTTCTGGTTTCCCATTCTCTTTGAAATCTTTAATGTGGGAATATATCTGGCAGTCTGTCTTGAGCTTTCGTCTCTACGTAAACACTTTGTGAATGCCTTCCCTCTGTGACTTGGCTTCAGTTTATGATGGTTAATCTTGGTTGTCAGTCTGATGGGATTTAGAATGCCCATGGAAACACCTCTGGGTATGTCTATGAGGGAGTTTCTAGATTGGGTTGAGATGAAAAGACCTACCCTAAAAGTGGATGGTACCATTCCATGGTATGGGGTTCGGGACTGAATGAAAAAAGCAAGCAAGCTGTTCATCAGCATTCATTTCTCTCTGCTTCCTTACTGCAGATTCAATGTGACCAGCTGCCTCACGCTCCTGTTGCCAACCCTTCCTGGATTAATGTACTGTATTCTTAGACTGTGAAAAAAATAGAGCCTTCCTTCCTTAAGTTGCTTTTACCAGGTAAGGAGTTATAGAAAGTAACTAATATGTGGTTCTATCTATCTATCTATCTATCTATCTATCTATCTATCTATCTATCTATCTATCTATCATCTAGTCTATATACACAACATTGAATTTTTCTACTTCAAAACCATATATCCAGTAAGCTATTTGACATCCCTATTTCCTTTTATGATAAAGGCATCAAATGCAACATGCCAAAACAGGCCTCCTGCTTGTACCCCTCAAGGAAGCCTGGTCTTGACCAAGGTTTCCTTTCTCAAGACTCAAGTCAGAACCTAGGATTGTCCTTGCTTCTTCTCTTGTACATATTCCCTATCCCCAAGCCATCAGGAAATCTCACCCTCTCTAGTCAGGACATCTCTTAAATCTGTCTACAATGCTCTCTCCCTTTCTCTCCAGTGCTCCACCAGCTTCGTTCCATTTTCTCCAGCCACAGTGACTCCTGTCCTCGTTTTTGATGTGCATGTTCATCCCTGCCTCTGCACAAGCAGCTTCCTCTACTGGATTGTTCATCCCTGTGACCTGGGCATGTCTCAACATTCTTTTTTCACTCAGATCTCAAATTAAGTGATATCTCTTTATAGGTACCTTTATGAACGTCATATAGAAACTACCCACCCACACACTTCCTGTCCATCTCTCCACTGTAATATCAGAAAATATTCATCTATGTAATATTAAATGTTGTCTACGGTTAATCTATACAGGAATCTTACAGACTTTATTTCCTTCTGTGTTTGTGGTGTCCAACAACATAGAACAAGTTCAAATGTATTTATTGAACATAAGATAAAACAATTAGAATGTATGTCACTATTAAAAAAGTTGAGTCTTCCAAAGTCTGAGGTTGCATGATATAGGGACTCAGTTTAACCTGACACTAGCCACCTTGGTTCTAACTACGATTTTGCCTTTCTGGGGAGCCTAATATGCATCCTTAAACCCTCTAGACTAAATATTCATTAAGAAAGTCAGTGAGCATTTTATGAAATGACAGGATTGGTTCTTAACTAATGATTGACATTTCAATGGTTTTTCAGTTAACCCAGGTACGTTCTGATTGGCTGTGGCTTGCTTTTGTCTACTTCCTTCTGCTTTAAGGTACACTTATTCTCCTGCCCTACCATCACACAAGACATGTTTTTATCTTTAAATCCCTAACAAATCATACTCTGTGGATTCTTGGATTTCTCTGTTTCTTTGCACAGGTGTTACCTCCTTCCTTTGGTGACCAGGTCTCACACAATAAGGTCTCCTGAAACACATGAGTTTATCTGCCATTGCTGTGTCTCAGAAGCAATATTCTTTATCACCAATTCCAGCACCTTTCGGCTCCGTTTGTGCAAACCCATTCAACTCCGTGTAATTTTTATTTCCTTTGTTCATATTCATCCATGCTTTTATAGATAGTGAGGTGGAAATAAAACAAGAAATGAATAGAACTTCCCATTACTTCCTTTGTGTCCTGGAAATCTCATGGAGATGCATTTAAAACTCTCTTAAAATAAATACAAACATACGATTATTTGAACAGATCTTATCTATCATGCACTCTTAAGGTTTTCCACAGTGATACTTTGTTCTATTTTCTTTCAGGTTTTATTTCTATGATTGTATCTTAAAACATCTATTTTGTCCTTGTCAATCTTACTCAACAGAGCAAGCAGTTTGGAGCACTGTATAATGTTGAATGCAGGTTCCTGTATCCTAGATCCTTCCCAATACTTTCCCAATTATCCTGATTTGTAAGAAAGATGACATACACATCTGCCACCTCTGACTTAGAGAAAGGGAAAATTGGCTTTAATTAATATCGATTTAGTATAATCGATTGCAGAGCACCTTAGCTGTGGAATCTTGAGGTCTCAGCAAACAGCCTGTGTGGCCAGAGACTTCTGACAGGCTGGTTCTGAATGTTCCCTTCCTTAGTGGGAAAACAGGCCTGTGCTTCAAGCAGCTCTTTCTAGCAGGTTCATCTGTGTCATCTACTCTTCTGCTCATGGCTCACACGCCTGCTTTCTTCCTTAAGCTACATGCACAATGACATGGAATGTCAATCATTAGTTAAGAACCAATGACATGGAGTGGGCAGATGTGTGGTTGTGAGCCATTGCTTTACTTCTTACCAGCTAGGGATCTCTTGAAGACTATTTTTGTTGAGCAGGGTGGTTGTCTGCACTGGAGATAACACTTAGAAAGTGCCTGGTACAAGGTAGGTATTCAGGGCAGGCAGACAAGCTCAGAGTCTATGTGGTATTTGTAGCTGTAAAAATAAACAGAGGAACCAAATTCTCTGTTCATGGGGTATGCAATACTATGGTTTGCATAGGAAACATTCTCTAGAAAGGCTTGTGTGCTAATAGCTTAGTTCCCAGTTGGTGGCACTATTTTGGGAGAAGGTAAACTTTTTAAGAAATGAGTTAGTTAGATGAAGTAAGTGGGTGGGGCCTGCCTTTAAAGGGTATCCTGTGTCCTTAGCTCTTGCATCTCTCTCTCTCTACCTATTTCTTGAGTACTGTAGGATAAGCTGCTATGATTCCCACCTCACTTCAGCCTCACTTCCTGCCCACAGTCATGCAAACAGTTGACTCTTACCTTAAAGACAAACCCATCCCCTCCATTGGTATGGGAAGTCCTGTATATGAGTTGCTTTTATTGGTTAATGAATAAAGCTGCTTTCAGCCAATGGCTTAACAGAGTCAAGTCAGGCAGGAAATCCAAACAGAAATGTAGAGAGAGAGTAGGCCGAGTCAAGGAAAAGCCATGGAGCCACTGCAGGAGACAGACACAGAAGACAGGCGCTGGACGGAACCTTACCAGTAGGCCACAACCATGTAGTGATACACAGATTAAAAGAAATCAGTTAATATAAGCTATAAGAGCTAGCTAGCAATACACTTAAGCTACTGACCAGACAGGATTGCAAATAATATAGTTTCTGTGTGCTTATTTTGGGTTTGGGCAGCCAGGAATGAACAAGCAGCCCCCACCAACATTCCACTTTAATTTGTTTTCCTTAGGTATTTGTCATACGGGTGGTAAGCCTAACTAACACAAGTGAAACACTGAGTTCTGTCCCTGGAAGTCACAGATGGTCACAGACCTCATGAGACTGTCAGAGGGATGAGAAGGACAGGAGCATCCTCAGGAAGTGGGGCTGGCATGGCGAGTGGAGGCCACAATATTGAAAGGCCTCTGCATTCAAGTACCTGATGTGCTGTTCCTGGGCCACTCTGGTTCCATGGTACTGAGTCATAGCAGAGATGGGAGTGAGATGGTGATTTCACCTTCCACCTCGTTATTTTCTACTAAGAGCCAAGGATGCTGCTGAGTCACACAATGCACTGACTCCACCACCTTCTCCTCCTAGTCGCCCACTCACTCACGAGGTAAGATGAAAATGTACACCCCCACCTCCGCCCCCATCCCGGAGCCAGTAGACAGTAGGGAGATGCCGTGACTAAAAGCTAAATTATTTCTCTGCTGTCCTTTAGAGTGGCTGAGGACTGCTGCTTTCTTAGGAGGACTGATTTCAGTGCCATTGTGGAAAAATATGATTATAGCACTTACGGCCATGAGGCCCTGGTGTTAGGTTAAAACCATCCGCTCCTACTCAGAATGCCCATGTCACGTCTAAGGCTTTCTCTATCTATAGGAACCAAGGCTGACTTAAACTCTTAGCACAGGCATGCCTTTAACACAAACATCATAAAAGTTGAGATTATGAGTTTTAGTTTGTTTTTTTTTTTTCAAAAAGAAAAGAAGCTCCTGGGGCAGTTGTTGATTATATATGATGGCTGAAAATAATCCCAGAGGCTGACCTTTATTAGATAGAACTGATGCCTGTTGACATCAAAATGGAGTCATGGGATTCAACGAATAACTTGGATTTTTGTATGTGAAGTGTGTGTGTGTGTGTGTGTGTGTGTGTGTGCGTGTGTCTGTGTTTGTGTGTCTGTGTGTGTATACCAGAGTAGAGGCCAGAGTATAACCTCACATGTCATTGCTCAGGGACATCACTCACCTTATTTTGAGACAGGGTCTCTCACTGGCCTGGAACTTACTACGTAGGTGAGGCTGGATGGCCAGCCAGCCCCAGGGACCCACTGTCTCTGCTTCCCTCGTGTTGGGATTACATGTACTTGCTACTACACCTAGAAACTGAATTCAGGTCTTGGTGGTTTCAAGGTAAGCATTTTATTGATGGAGGCCTTTCTGCCTGCTGCCTGTGTTCCCACTCTTCCTCTTAGCAACAAGTCTGCATAATACTGAGTGAGCCCAACAAAGGAGATGGTGAAAATCAGAGTTCGTGGGCTCCGGTTGCTTCAACGGATGCTGTAAGTAAGCAAGAGTGTAGTAGGTCAGGTCAAGTCCAAAGCTCTACCAAGGAAAGAGATCGAGTAGGCTGTTTTGCTTTGTCTTTCTCCAGCTCTGAGCAGAACAGCCTATCGGTTTTCTTTGTGTAACGTTCACCAGCTTTGACCCAAGAATGTAAAAGTAACAGACAAAATGGGATAATTCTGTAAAGTCATTGATCTTTTCCATGATTAGCCATGACCTTGGGCTTAAGAGATATTTTTCAAACTGTAGATCTGACTGGCAACTGGTTTATAGGTTTATTCTATAGAAACTGGATACCAACCCTCTGGCTTGACATTGTAATCCTTGTATCCCACGCCCACCTCCAAGGCTGTCTATAGCTTAATAGGCTCTTCATCAAAATGACTGAGGTATCAGCAGAAAAGTTCTTATCAAGTTTTCAAGAAACACTAGTCAGGTGTTCTAGAGCACGGCACTCGCTCTGGCTTAGTCTGCTGTTTTTCTTATGATAAGATCGAGTTGCAGGAATCAGAGGGAAATGCCACGCAGGTTAAGTGTGCTTCTCATCACTGAGTGTAGGGATACGTGACCAGTAGACAGCACTGCCGATGGCTGTCAGATTGGTCACCTCCTTGAGGTGATATTTCCCAAGATTTTCCTTTCCTATTTTGGTCTCTGCCTTTTCTCATCCTGTTCCTTAGGGATGAGTCATTATGTCCAGCTCACACTAAGTCCCCCATACATCTGAATCTGTGGAGTGCTTTTAAAATCCATTTGGCTGCAATATGGGGAGAATGTTCTGAAATCTCTGTGTTTCTTCCCAGAGGGTTTTTTTTTTCTAAAAGGAATGTAACATCTTCACAGAGTCTTGTCCGTTCAGACTGCTGTGACAATGTGTCATAGAGTCTGTAGCAATAGACGTTTATTTCCGGGGCTGGAGTTTAAGGATTAGAGCATCAGCATAATTGGGCTCCAGTATGGACCCTTTTCCCAGTTGCAGGATAAAGTGTTCATATCATCATGTGATGGAAAAATCAAGAGCTCCCAAGAGCCTATCTCATGGGGGTATTAATCTCATTCCTGAGGGTCACACTCTCGTGATTTGGTCAATTTCCCCACCAAGCTCTTGCCTCTTGATACCATCCCATTAGGGGGTAAGATATCAATATATTCATTGGGAAAGGGCAAAAATATTCAGTCCATAATATTCAGCACAAATATTCACACATATTTTATCAATAGGATAAATATTAAAATTTTATTTCCACATTACACTCTTATCTGTCATTTTTACTTTATTACATTACCCTATCCCTCAATTCCACTGTGGCTATTAGAATTGACATACTGAATATTTATTAATCTGTATCTTTCAAAGTAGGTTGAAAACTATATCGAACAGATATGATCCAAGCTAGGTTCCTCAAGAAAAAATATTAGGGGAAAAAAATAGATGAGAAACGAGGGTAAAGGTGACAGGACAGTCACGCAGGAAAGTCATGTTGCGAGCACGTCCAAAGGCAGCTCCCTCCTGTTGTGTAAGTACAGGGAAAGGCCAGATTCGTTTCAGTCAGATTCACACTGAGCAGGGAGTGGAAGAAGGGAGATCACTTGAGCCCTTCCTAATTCCATGGCTCTGCAGATTGTACTTCTGTAAACGCTTTGTCAGTCCAGCTCGGGCCAGTGTCCCCTGTTTTCTCTGCTGCAGGATACTAACGCTGT
Organism: Dicrostonyx torquatus; assembly: GCA_028555095.1. Classification (NCBI taxonomy): domain Eukaryota; kingdom Metazoa; phylum Chordata; class Mammalia; order Rodentia; family Cricetidae; genus Dicrostonyx; species Dicrostonyx torquatus. Next base: position 2,580,449 of record JAQHUG010000126.1, on the reverse strand, counting down.
GTGACCTGCCCCTTCTGAGGGCTCTGGAGAAGTTATTTTTGGACTTTTTGCACTATAAACTAGGGCTATGAAAACTTTTTCTATAAAGGGCCAGATAATAAATTGTGCTTTGCTGATATGTAGTCCCTGTTACATATTCCTCATCTTTTTAACAGCTTTTTTTTAAAGGTCATAAACATTCCTAGTTTGAGCGCTGTACAAAAATTGGTCACGCACCAATGAAGACTGGCAGTTCAGCTATGGACTTCTCTTAAGAAAAGTGGCTACAAGAGCATTAAAAGTCATGGAAAGGTTTGTAGAAGAGAAATCTGCCTATTGTTGCTAAACTTGAATTATCCTGAACTTATCTAGTCATGGAATTCTCTTTTCTCTTATCCACTTAATGTCTTATGAAACTTAGTTTTCAAAAATTCTGATATTGTCTTTGGGATATTCTGATTTTATTCATATAGGGATAATAACCAAATTAATCTCCATTCAACCTACACATAAAGAAACGGTTAGGATGTCTTAAAACAAATAAAATAGTACCAGAGGCTATCTCTGGATGCTGAAAGACTTCCAAGCAATGTTACAAAATCATTAAGCAGGAGACATAAATTATGTATTACAGCATATTAAAATTAAGACTTTCTATTAAACAAATATCACCACAAAAAACTTAATAAAAAGGGTAGGAGAAAACATTTGCTGTGCTCAAAACCATGAGAGATTAATATGACAAGGAATGTTTTCTAATTAATGAGAAAAGGGCTGGGTATTCAATACAAAATGGTTGAGTAAAATGAGTAAACGCTGCCCTGAGGGGGAGGCAGCGTGAGTAGCAAGGATGTGAAGATGCTGAAGCTCATTAGCAACTGCAGAAATAAAAGCTGAAAAGAGATTAAAATGCTTACACTATTGGCAAGTAATTTTCAAATTGGTTAATAGCCAAGGTTGGCAGGGATGGAGGAAAGCGGCTTTTCTTATGCATTGCTGTGGAAGCATTAGACCATTCAGCTTGTCTGGAGAATTATTGGCAAATCTTACTGAGATTCAGTATGTGCATACTGTTTACTGCAAACCCAGAAAGACATATCCACAAATCCAAAGTTAATAAACACAGACAAGTTCATTTGAGCACTTAGTTTAATGTCAGAGGAGATGGAAGGTAAAATACTTCCCACTACTGGAGAAATGGAAAAGAAAATATAACATAAGCTCACTCTGGAACTATACAACCATCAAAGCCAATAAACAGGTACATCTAAGTGGGCTGGGCAGGGCTTTCAAAAACAGCATTAGACAAAGGGTCAGGGGAGACAGCTCACCGGGTAAAAACACGTGCCATGCTAGCTAGCCTGGCAGCCTGAGTTCAATCCCTGGAACCTAGACGAAAATGCTGGATGTGGCAGCATGCATCTGTAATACCAGCGCACAGACTGCAAGGTGGGAAGCAGAGACAGGAGAACTGGCCAGAAGCTCCATGATCAGAGAGCAGAAAAAAGGGACCCTGCCTCAGCAGAGTGGAAGGAGAGAGCTGACTGCTCACAGCTGTCCCCTGACCTCCGCAAGAATGCTGTGGAGGCACGTGCGCACCTCCACATGCAAATACAAATAGATTAATTACATAAAGACTATGTCTGCAAATTATATATAATGTAATATATGTCTACACACATGTATGTATGTAGGTATGTATGTATGCATGCATGTATGTATGCATGTACGTATATCCAGGGGAGACAAAGATATCAAACATAAAAATGACAAAATAATAAATAAAAGCTAGAGATGAATGCTGGTGTGTTATGAACAGAATGGTATAGTAAAGTCCACCCTTGGCAGTACTGGTTTTTATCAGTATGCCTGTCTATTGTACTCTACTGTCCTGAAAAATACTACCTTTGACACCCTCTGCCAAGGGAAAGACTTTGACCTATTTTGTTTCATCCAACCCCGATCCATTTACCAGTGACAGAAAACCACTTGGCCTTAATATATCAAAAGTTTCATAGTAAATCCTTGCATGTACTGTGTGAACATGACCACTGTCTCCGAACTCTGCTTCCTCTTTACCAACTGAAGCCATAATTCCTGCTCCGCCATTCCCAGCCCCTGTGCATCCGTGGCTTTTAGCATTGCTTTGGCCAAAAACCTGACAGAGAGAACAGAGAAAGATTTATTTTGCCTCCCAGGTTGAGTCCATGGTCACTTGGCAGAGCACAATAGAGGCAGGCACTTGTGGCAGAGGAGTTATTAGCATCATTGTAGACAGCAGATAAGGAAGCAGACAGGGGCTGTGGAGTAACTTTAAAAAGCACACTCCCAGTGAGGACCCAATTCTTCCAACTAGACCTTGCTTCACCTAGCCACCTAGTAACACTACATGTCATGACTCTGTTCAGAGATGAATCTGTTCAGTAGGTCAAAGCACTCAGTAGCTAACTCTTTCTGGAAGCCATTACAAACATACTGGAGGGATGATTTAATCATCCCCTAGGGGTTCTCAATCCAATAGAATTAACAGAATTGACTACACACCCTGACAACCACCATTCCTGTCTTAGAAATCCTCTCTTATGAGTAGAATAATACACTATTTGTCACTCAACAGGATGTTCCAGAGAGTCATCCAAGTTGTAATATATGTCAGAATGTTCTTTCTTTTGAAAGCTGAAAGTTGAATAATTTCATTTTATGTATATTCTGTACTATATTTGTTTAGCCAATAATCTATCAGTGGATTCTTTGGCTACTTCCATCTTCTGTTGTTTTGATTTTTTTTCTGAATATACTGCTAGGAACTTGGTATGCAAATATCTACTCAAGTCTCTTTTTCCTTTTGGGGGCCGCATACTCAGAAGTGGAACTGGTAGATCAAAAGCAATCTGCGCTTCATCCCTTGGGGAGCCTCTACAGTGCTTCCTGTGGTGGATGTACCATTTACATCCCTGGCAATGATGATGTAAACTGGCTAGATGCCAAGCTCTCTGCATTCTAATGTGTAATTTTCTGTTTTGATTTGCTTTTTATATTAGATATTTTAGTAAGTATGAAATGATATCTCACTGTGACTTTTTGTGTTTAGTGTGTCTACATGTGCTTGTATGTGTGCACATATGTGTGCAGAGGTCAGAGGTTGATGCCAGATGACTTCTACTACTCCTCTCCACCTTATTTTTTAATTGTACTTATTCATTCATTCATTTTCATTCATCATGTGTGTGTCCATGTGTGCACATATGTTCTATAGCATGCATATAGAAGGCAGAGGGCAACTTACAGGAGATAATTATTTACTTCTATCATGTGGATCAAACTCACTTCAGCATGTTTGGTAGCAAACACATTTACCTCTTTACTCATCTCATCAGCTTATTTTTTTGAGACATGTTCTCTCACTAGAAACAGCTGACCAGCAAACTCTAGGAAACCACTCTTCTCTTCCCATTGCCCCCAAGAGCCCCAGAGCCAGAATCATAGACACATGTGACAATGCACAACTTCTGTTATATGGGTTCTGGAGATCTGAACTTGTGTGCTGTACCTTTTTTGTCTGACCCATTTCCCCCCCATCATCTTGTTGTGGTTTGTATTTATATCTCCCTATTGATTAGTGATGTTGACAATCTTTCATATGCTTATTGGACAAGAAAAGATGTACCAAAGTTATATGATAAGTTAGGAAATTTAATATCTATGTCTGGTTAATGTTTTCATGAAGTCATGAACATTGACCTAGTGACTGGTAGTCTATTTTGAAAATAGATGGCCAAACCAATCCTGCATGATAAAGGAACTTCTGGAGGCGTCACAATCCCTGACTTAAACTCTATTTCAGAGCTCAGTACTGAAAACAGCCTGGTATTGGCATAAAAACAGACAGAAGGACCAATGGAACCAAATCAAAGACCTGGATATCAATCCACACACCTAACAACACCTGATTTTTTGACAAAGAAGCTAAAATTATAAAATAGAAAAAAGAAAGCATATTCAACAAATTGTACTAGCATAACTGGATGTCAACCTGTAGAAGAATGAAAATAGATCCATATCTGTCACAATGCAGAAAACTCAAGTCCAAATGGATCAAAGACCTCAACATAAAACCAGCCACACTGAGCCTCATAGAAGAGAAAATGGGAAGTACACTTGAACGTGTTGACACAGGAGACCACTTCCTAAATATAACCCCAGTAGCACAGACATTGAGAGAAATAATTAATAAATGGGACCTCCTGAAACTGAGAAGCTTTTATAAAGCAAGGGACATGGTTAACAAGACAAAATGGCAGCCTACAGAACGGGAAAAGATCTTCACCAAACCTACATTG
>JAQHUG010000126.1:2539619-2571635 GCA_028555095.1 Dicrostonyx torquatus | reverse complement strand
TGAGCCTATAGTTGTGATCCTAGAGAAGCTAAATAATAAGGTGAACCCAAAGAAAAACATATATAGATACTTTTAGAAATTGGAAGCAGACAAGATCACCAGGCAAAAGTTGGGAGCATGGGGGTGAGGGTGTGGTAGGGTGGGGGGAAGAGAAGAGGGGGAGAGAGAAGGGAGAAGGGGAGGATTGAGGAGAGTTTGGGGGAGTGGGATGGTTGAGATGGAGGAAGGGCATATATAGGAGCAGGAAAGAAGATATCTTAATTAAGTGAGCCATTTTAGGGTTGAGAAGAGACTTGGCTCTAGAGGGGTTCCCAGGTGTCCACAGGGATATCCCAAGCTAGGTTCTTGGGCAGTGAGGTGAGGTTGCCTGAACTGGCCTTTTCCCATAGTCACACTGATGAATATCTTAAATATCACCATAGAACCTTCATCCAGTGATGGATGGAGATAGAGACAGAGACTCACATCGGAGCACTGGACTGAGCTCCCAAGGTTCAGTTGAAGAGCAGAAGGAGGGAGAAGATGAACAAGGAAGTAAGGACCACAAGGGGTTGGTCCACCCACTGAGACAGTGTGCCTGATCTAATGGGAGTGCACCAAAGCCAGCTGGACTGGGACTGAACAAGCATGTGATCAAACGGACTCTCTGAATGTAGCTGATAATGGGAGCTGACTGAGAAGCCAATGATAATGGCACTAGGATTTGTTTCTACTGCATGTACTGGCTTTTTGGGATCCTAGTCTGTTTGGATGCACACCTTCCTAGGTCTGGATGGAGGGGGGAGGGCCTTGGACTTCCTACAGGGCAGGGTACCCTGCCCTCTCTTAGGACTGGAGAGGGAGGGGGAGGGGGAGTAGGGGAGTGGGAGGAAAATGGGAGAAGGGGAGGAAGTAGAAATTTTAAATGGTGTTATTTATAAAGTAATAAAACTTTAAAATAAAAGAACTCAAGAAATTGTTCATCAAAAGAATAAATAATCTAATAAAAATGGAATACAGACCTAAACAGAGAACTCTCAACAGAAGAATTCAAAATGGCTGAAAAACACTTAAGGAAATGCTCACCATCCTTAGTTATCAGAGAAACACAAATCAAAACAACTCTGAGATTCCATTTTGCACCTGTAAGAATGGCCAAGATCAAAATTACTAATTACAACTTATGCTGGAGAGGTTGTGGGGTAAAGGGAACACTCCTCCATTGCTGGTTTGAGTGCAAACTGGTACAGCCTCTTTGGATTTCAGTGTGGCGATTTCTCAGAAAATTAAGAAACAACCTACCTCAAGACCCTGCAATACCACTTTTGGGTGTAAACTCAAAGGATGTTCAATTGTACCACAAGGACATGTGTTCAACTATGTTAATAGCAGCATTGTCTGTCATAGCCAGAACCTGGAAACAACCTAAATGCCCCTCTACTGAAGAATGGATAAGCTGGGCGGTGGTGGCACATGCCTTTAATCCCAGCACTCGGGAGGCAGAGGCAGGTGGATGTTTGTGAGTTCGAGATAAAGATGTGGTACATTTACACAATGGAGAACTACATAGTGGAAAAAAAAAATAATGACATCTTGAAATTTGCGAGCAAATGGACGATTCTAGAAAACATCATATCGAGTGAGGTAACCCAGACCCAGGAAGACAAATATAATATGTATTCACTCATAAGTGGCTTTTAGACATAAACCAAAAGTAAAACCAGCCTACAATTCACAATACCAGAAACTGAGAAAACAAAGAGGACCCTAAGAGAGACATACATGGATCTAATCTACATGGGAAGTAGAAACAGACAAGATCTCCTGAGTAAATTGGGAGCGTAGGGATCATGCGAGGGGGGTAGAAGGGGAGGGGAGGGAAAGTGAGGGGAGCAGAGAAAAATATATAATTCAATAAAAGCAATTAAAAAATAAAAAAGAGAAAAAGAACTGTCAAAACCTTTAAGGATTTCTAGAACTGTCAGCTAGTTCAGTGGCCATCCACTACCCCTTTTCTGATCAGCTACTGCTTTCCTAGTGTCTTAACAAGGGCAGGAGAGCTCTGGTAACCACACTAATCCTTTGGGGAGTAAGCATAGTGGGTGCTTTGTTCATCCTGAGTGTCAGGGCCAGGGTCAGGGTTAGCTCAGGTTTAGAGCCACCTTGTGCTTCTGCCCGCACTAGAAAACCTTGGAATCTACCACCAGATCCTCTGCCATAAACCCGTACCCATACCCTTTATTACCTGGTCACTTCCCCTTCGATGCCACCATGATGCTACTCACATGCAAAGGAACGAAAGAACTAAGCAAAAGAAGAAAAGAATGTGGTTTTTAGTAGAAAATCACCCAGTATTTGCCACAGATAATAAGAGATTAGAGGAAAGGAAAATTTTAGGTTTGAGAAAATTAAAAAAAAAAACAATAACTATATCTTTTTCAGTCAAGACTTTAAATTATTTACTGGCTCTATTTCGTGAATTTTATAGTAAAAGAATCTAGTTTTCCCAAAGGATACATTAAACTAAATACCTGGAGTGATAATTTTATCAATGATAGGGCTCTTAAACTATTTATGTCCCCTATAAACAAACACCGTCTGAAAAACCAGTTCATTCTGAGAAATACTATACTATATTCAAAAGTGTCTTGAGTGGGTGGAAATAATATAAACTCATTTCCCCAGATGGAAAAGCGGAACCGAAGCAAACGCACCTAATAGCTCCCCATTACTTCCCCGTTTGCATATTTTCTTTCAGTTTTAAGTAAAAGCCCAGCTATATTCTGCCGACTACAGGATGTTCTAAAGTCAGAGTAAATATCCCATTGAAAAATAATCAAGGAGAGGGAGGTGGGTAAGCTTAGGAGAAACTCAGGAAAATGGGCTGAATTGGGGCTATTCAACACCAGCTCTTAAAAATACACACAAAGCAGCTGCAAGCAGGCGATAAATCGTCCTGAGTCACTCCATAATGATGAGACAGATGACCTGCAAAACGTGAGCTGGCAGTGTTGCCTGAGATTGATAGTCGGCCACCCTAATGCTCAGGTAATAGGACCCTCTCAGCTCCAGAGTTATTTTCCCAGCCCCCTTTAAAATTACAGGAGAAACCATTCCTTCAGCGCCACAGTCTGTGGAAGCTCAGGATTCTGGAGGACACAGACACCATCCTTTCTGGTGAAGCAATATGAGCATGGTGCACATTCGTCTGATGCCATCCACACTCACAGGGCACTTCCTGAGAGATTCACTCCCAAACAAAGCAGCAAGCCATAGGAGACAGCCACGAGAGATGTGAGGGCAAATGGACCCCTTTATTGCAGATTCTACAGGACAACTAAACGCCAGCCTTGCTTCCCAGCCCACAGAGCAGAGCCTACAGCAGTGTAAGGAATGGACTCCTGTGGGGAAATAGAAAATTTCATGACCAAGTTTTTGGAGTTGCACAAAAGCCAATCAAGCAGACTGATTTGGAAGAATACTTCTGGAAAAAATGATGTAAACCTGACGAGAGTGTGGATGATGGCCAGCTTAGAATAGATGCGTAGCTTTCAATATGCCAAAGCCTCGTACACAGGCTAGAGAGAAGGCTCAGCAGTTCAGAGTACTTGCTCTACTTAGGAGGACCCGAGTTCAGTTCCCAGCACCCATATGGAGGTTCACAACTATCTGCAACTCCAGTTTCAGGGGATCAGACACTAGCTTCTGGCCTCTGCAGATACTGGATATACATGAAGTAAACATACATACATGCATGCATACATACGTACATACAGGCAAATATGCATACATATAAAATAAATACAATTTAAAAAATCTCCTACATGAATTGTGATACTTTGAGCATCCTTCTCTATAGCACCATCTGGGATCCTTGTCAACTTGCTTTCTCTTGGGAAGAACACTAGAGTCATCCAGCACAAACCTTTTGGATACAGGCTCAGAGCACCAAAGGGGATAGTCTAACATCTGATAGATGCTAACTACAGAGAACACTACTTGTACTCATGATGCTCAAAATTAAATTAACGGAATAAATAAAAAATGTGATGCCTTGTTTACTAAAGCTTGTCGTTTGATTTGAAATCTTATTAGACTATTTATACATCTAGGAAATTACATAAAATAAAGACAAGGCACTTCTGCATTTTACCCTTTTACACTGAATAATCTAAGCATCTACCTAAGCCCTTCAGAGACCAAATAGGCAGGTTGTAACCAGAAAAACCAGTACGTTTCCTCAAATATTTAGAAATTTTTATAAATATAATGAATTAAAAATTTTAAGTTCTCTGAAATAGTACCATACTGTTAATAATCTATAAACATTGATCATGTCTTTTAAAATGATAAGCCTAGATCCAAATATATATCTTAAATACAATACAGAAGGCTAATTTTTGAACTTCTACATACTAAATTCTTAATGACATTCATACTTTTACTCTCAAGTGTCGTTAAATGTTTCTAATGTAACACAAATCTTGATATTGTCTTACTATTGTGCTTTGGAAGGCTTTATCATCTCTATATTCAAGTTTTCATTTATTTCATATTTTAGACAGGTTGAAGCTTCTGGAGTCACAGTGGCTGCAACAGGATCATCATCCCAGGGAGCCTGAGGTTGCTTATTCTTTAGAGAGACGGAGCCAGGACACAGGTCTGGGGGATGAGGCAATCCCAAAGGGATTCTTTCTGCATCATGGTGGGAAGCATGAATCTTTTCCTGATAGCACCTATGACAATAAATAATGCTAGATCCATGTCCAGCCGATGGGCATTCCTGGTTTACAGTTATATATAATTTTTTCATCCAATGACCTGAAAATTTTAGGCTGTTGTCCAGGCTAAGCTACTTTCTTTTGTATATAACTGAATCTGAGATTATTTTCTTATTGTCTGAGTTAGGTAGACCCCATAATTTCTAGGAATTTGGATGATCTCCAATAGAATTCTTCACATCATGCATCTTTTTCAGACTAAGTGGTTGAAACTCTATGGCTGATCTAGAGGCATGATAAATGTTGCAGGAGGGTGTGGAAGAGGAGTGCTGAGCCTGGACTGAGCTGGCCAAATTCAGATCCCAGGTCATGGTTGCTCCACATATCTGCCTCTTAGAATGAGAATCCAGGCCAGTCTTCATCTTCCAGTGCTCATGTAGAGTGTAACATTCTATTTTACAAACTGGATCTCAGGACACACTGTAAATTAGTTGCCCTACTCCTAGTCCCAAGCAATCTCATGTGATGAATTCAACCCTAAGAGTTTGCAGGCTGAATAACCATATCCTAAAGATGCTCATGTCCTAATACTGAGGGATATGCTCCCTTTCAAGAAGAAGGGTACCCTGTAGCTGTGATGACATGCAGTATCTTGAAACGAAGATTATAGTAAAGTATCATGATGCGATCAATTTAATCATGCAGCGTTCTTATCATGGGAGGCAGAAGGTGAGAATTGGCGGAGACACAATGAATGACAGATCCAGAGACTGGAGTAACTAGAGGAAGGGGCCACCTACCAAAAATAACAGGTGGCCTTCAGAGGCTGAAGAGTTTGCTTTGTTTTTTTTAAAGAATAATAAAAGCCACATTCTTCTGAAGCCTCTTGAAGGAACCAGCCTGGTGACTCTGACCTTACGTTAGTGAAATGCATTTTAGACTTCTGACCGCCAGGATTGCCTTGGAAATCTGTGTTAAGCTGTCGCCTTCCAACAGGAAATTGATGATAGTGTCTTCCCGACAGGTGTGGTTTTACTTATGCCGTTCAATCCCTTCTCAGATCTTGACTTTGAATACCACAGTGCCCTTTTGAGAGAGGTTGATGCTGTCTCCACCCTGTGTGGTCATGGTTTATTTTGTCCCCTAATGTATTCCCTTGTGAGTTGCATTTTCCAGATTCCCAGAGCCAGGTTTCCAGCTAAGTCTACATAGGAGGGTGTGGAAGAGGAGTACAGCCCTCCCCCTTTCTTCCCCTTCCTTCCCTTCCCTTCCTCTCCTCTTCCTTCTCCCTTTTCCCTCCGTCTCCTCTCTCTGCACTCTCCCCCTCCCCTCTGTCATCCCTCTCTCCTTCCACAGAAGTAGGTGGCACTGTCATCTTGTCTTCCACAAGACTGACTCTCAAAAGTTACTATGGTCCTGGCTGTCACAAGGTCAAAGGCTCTCTCCTTAGCTGCCACCCCCCCTGCCCTCTGGCCAAGGCTGAGAGGAAGCCCCTTTTCTATATTCACGCATCTCTGTGTTGTTTCCTCTTCCCTTGCTTTTTATAATTGTATAGATCTATCTACTTTTCCATATTATATATATTTCAACCATTAAAAACCTCGAAGTCATTTCTGTACTGCTACAATTACTTTGGTTTTCTCTGCTTCTTTGGCTGTTTCCTGTCTAACTTTGAGGCCTACCTTGGAGCCTGAGAAGTCCCACTCGCTTCAGGTCCTGACTTTCCTGAGCATATGCCTTAGACTGCTCTTTATTTTCATACCATTTCAATAGCCGTTTTCATATGAATTCACCATCTGTGTATGCGTCATTTTGGTTGTCTTCAGTAAGGAATGTTTTGGAAGGCCATCAGAGCTCAGAGGATCCCCTGGAGGCTGGAGAAATAAGCATTGAATCAGCCAGATCAACAGGAGCCAAAGGCACCAGGAGGCTCAGGCAATGAAATCCAGCCACAACTGTGAAGTAGAATGGGCTTTGTGGTCTCTGCTCCTGCCTTGGAGATGAATGGCTTTCTATTTTTTTTTTGACTGTTTACTTGAGACTCAGATTCATGAGACTAAGACAGGGAATGTAGCTGAGGGGTACACCCCTTGCTGAGCCTGTGTCCAGCACTGGAGTCAGCCTCTAGCCAGGTAAGCTAAAAAGGCAAATAAGAAAGCAAACTTCTCAGACCGTGAGTCCAGTCAGTTAAGCCCACACCTTTTGTCCATCTCTCAGTGAGACAGAGGGTATAAAGATCTCCTTTGGTTTTCTTAGAAGGAAGGGCCTGTCCTCTGACCATCAGGGTGGCACATGGGGAAGAAGAAAAGACTCTCAAATGAAATCAGAAAGGAGGCAAGTGATGGAAAGCAGATTTGTGCTGCGTTTCCAAAACAAAAAATGGGCACCGCATCCCGCCCGCTGTCGTGTGTCCCAGCATCTGCCCACTGTTGTGTGTCCCAGCATTCGAGGCTAATACTTTCGATATTGTCATCCTCTGAACCGCACATGCTTCTCTTCTCTCACCAGCTCCTCCTACTTCAGCCTGCCTAGAAATTCATATTTTGTGAAAGGATATCCATCTTGGTCTGAATTTTTCCACGCTCTGTTTAGGACATTATGTTTCAAGTAGACATCTTGGTTAAATAAAGATCTGGATTTGTTTTCTTAAGCTTCTGGCTTACTGATAGACAACACAGCATGCTCTCCACATGGGTGTTCAAGGTGCGGGTTATTCCTCTGGTGAGACAGGCGAGCAGGGCACTGGGCAGTCTCCATCAGATGCTTGTAAGGTGGATACCCGCTTCATGTCTGCCTTGTTTTCCCTTGGGGAAAGTGTCAAGGTTTATCCCTCTTCCCTGGTTCTTTTGTATCACCCACAGCTCCCTCCAGAGAGTCCTCACTGTGGTTTTCACAGTGCTTGCTATGGCTAATGAAGCTGTGTTGCTACAAGATATGCTCATCAGTGACTTGAATTAGAATAGAGTCTGTAGCTTTAAATCCTATACGGGCCTCCTTTCTGTTACACAAGCGGATGAGAAAGGAAAGTGAACCCATAGAGTTGAGTGGTAAAGACAAGTGGCATTTTTCTAACCCAGTTAAGTTTCTCTAAACCGGCTTTAGTCTTCAGAATAACTTCTGTTTTTCTGTCACAGTCCTGCAAACACTGACCCGGGTCTGGAAAGTGGCTTTTCTCCTTCCTTCCTGGAGACAGAAATTTGGAATAGCTCATACTGTTTGCCTGTGATGCATTGCACAATACTGACCCCGGGTCCCCTGTGGTGAGCCACGGTGGCTTATTACACTTGTCCAGAGCAGAGAAATCCTTGACGAAAATGCTCCAAGTCACTGATGAGGGGGCAGGCTGTTGGTAGCTTTCCTCCCATCAATCTCAACTATATTGCTAACGTGAACGCTGTGTCATTTTTGGAAGTGATTTCATTACATGCTCGTTGGTCTCTGGTTACTCATCTTACTCTACCGTAGCTCACACAATGAAGATCAGTCTTTGTTGAGCCTTATTTGTCTTTCTTAAACTCAGCACAGAATTCATATGCCACACACTACAGGACTATTAAAAATACAGAACAATTCTCTCCGCTTCATAAAATCCAATAAATACTTGTTGACAAACTGCCAAAGCCAATCCAAGGAGAGAAGAAAAGCCAATTATACCATGATTCTGCTCTATAACAAATATGAAGTCACTCGTTAATCCACTCATTAAATTTATTGAGTGACTACCATGTCAGGCACCAGGCTAGACACAGGGGAAGCAACAGTATATGAAACAAGATGTTCTTATCGCAGAATAACAGACAGTCATCAAGTAAATCTCTGAACATTTGAGCTGCCATGGTGACCAGTAATCCAAAACACTGTTGACAGGTCAGGGAAGTTTCTGGAAAAGAAAGGAAAAGAAAAAAGGTCTTTAGCAACTGAGCTCAGAAAGATGCAGAGAAGGTCATTTATCGTTGGGTGTGTACAGAGGACATAACAGGTGGGGCAGGCAGGTGTAGAATGCAGTTTGTAGCTGGCCCCGTGGTTACGTTTCTCCTCTCCTAATGTGCGGAATCCTTCCTAGGACCATGAGCACTAGTTAACAGCGGTGAAGGCTCTAGCTGGGCACCAGCGTGACTTCTTCAGGTTCCGCGAGGCAGGCAACTGTTCTCTTCAACAATAGGGTCTTACCACCAGTTTGTGGAGCACAACCAGTAACCTTGGCAACAGCCTGCAGTGTTTTGTGGGATTCCATGGTGCCCCCTCTGCCAATACTCGACTAGATGTAACCCATGCCCGGCATTAGGGGTTTCTCTTGATGGCAAAAGACGTCTAGTTGGGGATTTGTCTCCCTCGTTATTTTGTGATTCCATGCATATCTCTGTCATGTGTTATATATTTTATGAGGCTTCTGCCTTGGTAGAATGTGACCCCTCAAATGACTTTTAGTGCTACTTGTCCCTTACCCCTCTCTTCCACCCCACTCCCTGTTTAGCTCTCCAATTCCAGTTTTTCCCTGTTCCTGGTCTTTCCATATACTTCATTTCCCTTTCCTTGGTAAATCTTCCACTCCCCTCTAGGCCCCTAATCTATACCTAACCTCTGTGCTTATACAGACTGTAGCATGCCTATTTAAGGCTTAAAGGCTAACAGAAAATTTCCTAAATCCTAGGCTAGGGCTGGGTTTCCATATTGACAATCCAAAACCTGTGGCCACCAAGTAGTTGCCCTTACGAGGTGTGGAAGCATCAACGGATGTGAATGACCTGAGCATACTGACTCACGCCTGTAATTCCAGCACTGGAAAGGCTAAGGTAGGAGGATTGACATGAAATTGACACAGCAGCACTGGTCACAGGCTCAGCCGAACTCTAGTAACTGAAAGGTTAGGGGTGCAGAGGGAAAGTAACATAATACATGTGACGTGAAAGCAGAAGGGTGACCAATCAGAGAGAGGAAGAAGACCAGTAAGGGGGGGCAAGGAGGACTCAGAAGGCAAGGGGGACAGGCTTGAAGAAGAACCAAGTATAACAATACAAATGCGTGAAAATACCATAAGGAAATCTATTACTTTGTATGCCAACTTTAAAAATTAATTAAGAATGATTATCTTTGAAGAAGTCCCGATACTCTAACTTGTCTTTAATGGCATCTATTAATGTAGAGTTCTGCCTTACTGTGAACTCTCTAGAGTCTGTCACCAGTTGTGAAACAGTTGCCATGCTCTTTGTTTCTTTGAGGTATGAACCCAGAATTCTCTTTGTTTGTGGCTCAAGCCATTTGAGTACTCACTCATCCCCACACATTTCCAGCAGAACACCCAATCCTTTGGTATTGAAGACACTGATTGGGTAGACCTGAACCAGTGATGAAACCAAGTACGACCCGGCAGTGTCGGGAAGCTCCTCAAGCTGGGGACGTAAAATATTCTGCACTAGTTTGTTTGAGAATGGAAAAGGATGGACTGAGGACTCACTGTGTAGAGGCTGAGAAATATGAAGGGGCATTTCAGATTAGATCACCCTTGCCTATCCATGTATAGGAGATAGCTTTGAGCAATGAAATTTGACATGCTCAATTTTTGAATAGGGAAAATGAGAACAAGATGAACTGAAGACATCATGGATGATGTAAGGTCTTTAGGAGCCCTTGTTGCATCCAAGCATCTTGGGTTTCAACAGTGGTCAGTGTTTGTCAAAGTGACTATTTAATTAAGTATAAAAATCCCTTGACCCACAAGGTTTCCAGTATTTATTTTTCATATTGCATCTATGGCCAGCAATTCCTCTACTCACTGCCCAGGCCTCAAGCCTTGGTCCTGAGGGTTAAAATCATTGCTGGACTGCACTTAGCAATTTTCTGTCTTCATTGCAGAATGTGGGAAATTCTCTGTTTATATCTGTTCAGGGGCTTTCCATTGGCAGGCTCGCTGTTACTGGTCATGAGGATTTAGGAGAGATTTTTGGTTTCGAGAGTGCCGCTCTGGCACCAGTGAGCATGTAGAGCAGATTAGAAGGGACCTGCAGTGGGAGATGAGGCCATTAAAAGAAGGTGGCTTAGGGTAGCATAAAGATGAAAGAGATCAAGGTAGCATTTAGGAAATAAATGTAGACAGGGCTCTGTGGTAGCTCCAGATGAGACTCCAGACTTACAAGTCATCCTACTGGATGAATTCTTAAGATGATTTGAGAACTTATGACAGTGCCAGTCTCTGAGTCAAGAAACCTGGGGACTAGATCAGATCCTGGGTATTGCAGTGGCCAGAGAAGAAGATAATGGATGTGCTGGAGATGGAAGCCAAGACCATACACAGGCCAAGTTGATGCTTTACCATTGAGCTGTGTGCCCCTAGCCCTCCAAAATCTTTTATGGTGCAATGGAGATGTGGTAACTGTGCCAGAAGTAGAGAGAAATGTGTGGAAACCGAGAAGAAACAAAATGGGAAACCTTGGACCCATGAGCGAAGGCGCAGCTTCAATGGGAGCCATGGGTCGTTTTTATTTTCCATCTGGTATCACTAAAGACTCCCGGGAAAGACATTTAAAGATCCTTCAGATAAACACAAGAGAGGTGCTCAGACAGAAACAACTTCCCAATTATCCATCCTTGACCAAATAGAGCCTTTTTGCTCAGAGGCCAAAGGCAGACGTAGAAAGCAGCTGGCTCTGTGGACCACAGCTGGTGTTCAGAGGCCAAGTTCCCAAAACAAATGGTTGGCGAAGGTTCTTTGTGTGAGAGCACACCAGATTCTCCCAGCATCTCTGGAAGAATTCCATCTCAAATCTTTGGGGACACGGGCTTAACTCCAAACAGCTCATCAGGCTGTGTAAATTTGGTGTGGTATGTTTCTGAATGGCAAGCACGTATTGCACGGTGTTTTTGAAGGCCCACAGGCTTAAGCTAGTGAGGAACTGGACTACCAGGCTCGCCCAGTTGGAAGTGTCCTGGCAATCCCAAGGGATTCAAAAGGTGAAGATGGAGCCTAAGAGGAGGAGAAGGGATGCACTCACAGAACAGAACCAGGGACTGCCTCTCCCTATACTATCCCAAGTGATGTGCTGGACTCTGTTCTATGAGGTCATTCAGGAAAACAATTACCTTGCATTCCAATTCTTTTGTCGCTTGCAATGGTGCTGGCTACTCCAGCTGCTCAGTCAGCATGAATGCCATATTGGTCTATAAAAAAAAATACAGAAATTGGGCTTAGAGAGATGACTCAGGCTAAGAGCACTGACTGTTCTTACAAAGGACCCAGATTTGAGTCCCAGCACCTACATGGTAGCTCACAACCACCTGTAATTCCATTCCCAAGAGATCTTGTACTGTTGTCTGGTTTCCTTGGGTGCCATTCATGAATGTGTTACACGGACATACATGCTGGCAAAACACTCACCACATAGAATAAAATAGTTATAATAATATTTTTAGAATATAGAAATTTAGGGCAATTTGGGGGTTCCAATAGCAACTTTTCTATTGCCTCTTTGTGTCTGCTACAGTTAGGGTTGAGCTGCTTCCGTTCAGTAGATATTTTCAGATTTAAATACGTGGTAGGAGCTAAACCCTCCTTTTAACCTAGGTTTTACCAGAGCAATGCTGAATTGTTCATGTTCAATGAGTCTGCTATAACAGTGTACCCATTTCATAGATGGCAGACCATCAAAACAATAACGTATTACTATGTTTGTACTTACATGTGTAAAAATAGGCAGAGGAAAAAAAGCCTAAAAACCTACTGAGAGGCAAAAGTCTGGTTCCTTTTATTTTTTCACTTAGTGACAAGCAGTACAATCCTACAGGTAGAAACATGTTGACATTGGTCACAGGACACAGAGACAGGTATACATTTCCAGGCATGTTAGTAAAAATCTCACTATTCACTAGCAATTCTCCAATGCAAGGGGCAGTCCCTAATTATTGTCTCTAGGGACCACACTGATGCTGCCTAGCTCCACAATTAGGATTCTGGCATCATTTTAGCAGCACAAGAATACCAGAAGTGATTTATTTCTCGATATGAGCATCAAAGAATGAACATAAGCTAACATACAGTTACAGATGGCAAGGCACTGCAAAATACAAATCAAGGAAGTTGGGAGGAGCAGCCAAGAGAATAGATGACAGGATTCCAATTTCACACGTGTGGATATCCAAGAGAGCACATGGAGTAGCAGCCACACAGGTAAGAGACTTTAGGGGTCTAGACTGCTTAGAAACGTCAGTATTTGATAAGTTTGTATGATTACCCAGGTGTGTGTTTTACTTACAAAGTAGGATAGTAGCCTCAAAACAGAGGTAGGTGTTCTGCTCTGGCAAAATGCCACATAACCTAGCCATTGTACCCATATCTGAAGAACACTTGATCAGGACCTGGAGTAGGTAAGTCTAGGTGGTTAATATCAGAGATCCATTGGCACAGTGGTGTAATTCTACATTGTTCTACACTGTTCCTTTCGATTGGGCTGCTGCTCTCTTGTGTTACAGGACCACACGACTTGCTAAGGCTGGCACGGAGCTCCATTCCAAGAAGTCATTCGGGGAACCAAGTTCCTTTCATGTCCATTCCCTCACCACCCACCAGAAGACTGTCACTGACCACAGGGTTGAATAAGTCCAGTATATCCAAGTTACAGTTGAGCTGGCACAGGAAGAGAAGGCGAAGGAGGCTGCTGTCTTTCGGTGCTGGCTACTCAGCATTCATGCTCACACTGTCATCCACGACTGCTCACACCTACCTAAGTGGGAGACAGGAAGGCAACTATAGTTCCATGAAGAAGAAAAGAAGGAGGAGGAGGAAGAAGAAGGGCAAGAACAAGAAGAAGCCATGCTTGCTTTTATAGGCATATACTACTTAGCTACTCAGGAGGCTAAGGCAGATCACAAGTTCAAGGCCAGCCTTGACAACTTAGTAAGACCCTGTCTCGAAATAAAAGGTAAAGGGGGGATTTTGGATCTATCTCAGTGGTAGAGTGCTTGCCCAGTATAAGCTAGGCCCTAGGTTCAAGCCATATTTCTTTAAAACAAAAGGGATGGAGAATAGAATGGAGGATTCAAGTGGCCAGGATACAGTCTGAGAAACAGGAACCAGATGGGGAAAGAATGGTCCCAGAAGAAAATGACAATTTCTGTGAGATACTTGGGATAGTTCTGTGTTGAGTCCAACATCAGGTCAGGTCAACAGGTAATGGACTTTCTAGATGATCCATAGATAAGAGAGCTCTGTGTTGGGGACAGAAATTCCCTTGTGTCACCAAAGCACCCTTTGGACTTTCTAGGAGCTGTAATATTTATTGATACATTCCGATTGGCCAAGTTAGGTTGTTGATGCTCGCTTCTCAAAGATTCTCTCAGATAGGTTTTCTGATTCTATCCAGACTTGTTTTTCTAGCTGATAGCTCACAGAAGGAAATCCCAGCACTTTCTAGGTGCCTGCTGTGAGCAGATCCTTTCAACTACCCTGTAAGGTCTGGGCTGCTCACCTGACTCTGCTGTTCTGGGAGACCAGCGCAAACTGTCCAAAGACCCAGCTATTGGGTGCCATTGCTGGGACTGCATACAGTGTGAGCATAATGGCCAACCACACGTTGTCTCCCCCGTGGTACTGTGGTCTCCCAGGAAGAAGTCAAAGCTAAGTCAAATGTCTCTCCCTGTTCCCCTCCATCTCCCACACCTTTCCCCTCCACATCTTTGATTTTAACAGGATTGGGACTGACAGGTATGCAGGGGTTGGCACAATAACAAGACAGGAAGGTGTTCACTTCCCTTTCCAGCGCTTTTCCCTAGCTCAGATGACTGATTTGTCACCCATGCTTTACCTGGCCCCAAGACAGAGCCATTTGCTCCTCTGGAGGTTTCTGCCTGTCTCTGCCGTGAAGGCAGGTTTCTCCTGTGACCCTCTTCCATACAGGAAGTCAGTGAGTCACTTTCTCCTGTCACTTGCCACTCTGCCGCCCAACCTTTTCCCTCCCTAGCTCTCGGAGTACTGTTGAAAGGATTAGGCTTGATTTAAAATTAATTCTTCATCCCTTGTGCCCTGAAATGGATGTCAAAAATGAATTAATCACCATCGAAGCTTCCACCACAGAAGCTTCAAGCACATTCCCTCCAAACAGAGGGTGACTCAGACTGAGCACCGTTTTTGGTCTCCTTAGTAACTAACTGGCCTCTCAGACTTCCCTCTTGTAGTTGCAGGCAGGCAAGCACAGCTAAACTGACTGGGGGAAGGGAAATAGTTCCCAGCATCCAGAGCACGCTCTGGGCAGAATGTCACCTACAGTGCTGTTTGCTAACGGTCTCCTGCTTCAAATACTGGCTCCGTGTCTCTGTTAGAACTGGAGTGTAGATTTAACCACAAGCTGACTGTAGGGGTCGGTCTGGAAAATTACTAATGGCCTCAGGAAGGGCTGGTGACACCCTGCAGAAATGGGCGCTGGTGGATTCATTTCTGTGTTGGAAATGCTGTTAACCTTGACCAACCTGGGCCTGCAATTAGACATGAACACACAGTTCTGTCAAGACAGAGGTAGGCAGGGTGGAAGGGAGATGTTCAGCCAGGCCACTTATCTACCTAAGCACAGAAAATCATACTGTAAGAATTAGATTTCTGGAGCAGTGTTGGTTTTCTTGCTTTATTCACAAGTCCCCCCCCCACCTTTTTGACAAATTAAAAAAATAAACAAATCAGAATATAGAGACCAGGAAGTTCTCAGGCATTAAGAAACTAGTGCCTGTGAACAAACCCCTTCTCTGCACTCCCCTAGGCTTCCAGAAACTGCAGCATCCAGCTTCTAATTAAGAACTTTAGACTCTGCTTCTTGGGATCCTGTTGAATTTTAAAGTGGAAACTAGCTTGCTATTTAAGTTTATTGGGTCAGAGGCCATCCAAACAGAAAGGTTAATCTATCCGTCCCCTGCTTTTTGCAAATGGGATTAATAGAGGTAAAATTGCTTTCCCAAGAGGACATAAACTTAAGGATTTTTTCTTCTTTTATTCTGACAGAGTCTCATTAATATGTGGCCTCCCAGCCTTCAACCACTGATACTTCTCAGTCTTTGGAGATCCGAGCTTTGGATGCATGGGCCTCCACACTGAGTTAGTCTTCACTTTGACCACACCTCACCATGCAATGGTGGTGAGAGAATGTTAGCAGGCTTGTGGAGAGTACCCCAGCGCCCACCTGCCCTTCTCAGTCACGTCCCCACAGTAGTGGGTTTAATATATATGTATGCCTTTTTAAAAGCTAATTCTTTAAGTTATTATTATTCCTAGTTTTTTTCTTCTTTAGGGTGTTGTCTCAACCCAGTATTTATCCCCTTCCTGTCCTTGCATAATCTTACAATAGTTTTTAGATCAACAAATGGTGTTTAGTCATAGTTGAACTGTAGAGTGAATTATAATTATTCTTTCACTGTTGAATTTTCTCAGAGTTAATAATTGTGATGCTTCGATTTTGTTTAGTTTTCTATGAGCAACCACAAATTCTACCCAAACTCTATAACTATGCCTATTTTGTATGCTTGAAAGCATTTATATGTAGTGGTAAAGTTGTCTTCTTGAATATTTTGTTTTGATTTTTTTTTGAGAAAGTGTGTGTGTGCGTGTGTGTGTGTGTGTGTGTGTGTGTGTGTGTAGTTTGTAGAAGTCAGAGGAAAACATGTTAAGAGTGCTTTTCTTCTCCCACTATGCCTGTCCCCCAGATCAAACCCATGTGTCAGGCCTAGCAGCAAGCACCTTTGCCTGCTAAGCCACTGGGATGACCTCTAGCTTCATCTTCTTTGAGAAATTCTCCCAGTACTTCTCTAGTCTGCTTCTGCCTGTCCAGTTGCTCCACAGTGGTCACCTTCACTCTCTGTTCACCATTTCCTGGGAGACGCTGCCCTTCCTGTCTCTCTAGATCTTTTATTTCTTGGGTCCTACATCTTCCTGAGCGAATATCCAATTTTAGCAGAAATGCTTCCTGGTGCGGGACAATTCTGTCAATCATGTTTTAAATAAATGCTGATTGGCCAGGCAGGAAGTATAGGCAGGAAAACCAGACAGGAAGTAGAGGTGGAGCAAGGAGAACAGGAGAAATTGGGAAGCAGGAAGCTTCCCTGGCATTCCTGCGCAGATCTCCAACAAGGCAACATGTAACAGCCCAGCTGAGAGAAGGTACTGGCTATGTGGCTGACAATGGGTTAATATAACTTATGGGAGCTAGTAAGAAGCCTGAGATAATGGGCCAATCAGTTAATAACCTAATGTAGACTCTCTGTGTGATTTTCTTTGGGGCTTGCTGGCTGTGGGGTACTGGGTAGGACAGTAACCCCAGAGCCAGCCCTCATGTTACAGCTTCCTCCAGTAAATTCCCAAGGAAAGACATATAAGTGGTAAATGTTTTGATGTCTTGCAGATGTCATAGATGTTTGAGGCTATCCTCACAGATGATTGCTATATTAGCCTATAGAATTCTAAGTAGAGAGTTACCACTATTTATCTCCATGGAATTCTGAAAGCATTTGTCTGCCTCAATAGGACCCAGTGTCGTGGTGAAAATGTCACTGCCTGCTAACTGCTTGTGAAGGAAAGCATTCGAGTCCTGTGCTCAGGAAGGCATCCTAGAGATCATTTAATATCCGTTTATATCCCTCTCACTCATTTTCGTGCTTTCCTGTAACCGTGTCTCTGTCTGCTTGTTTATCTTAGGCATCTGGATTTATGGGTTCCCCTTGGCTCACTTACAGTCATCACAATGCTTGGACTTGCTACTTTCACAGTCGTGGGGGGTTCAATGAAATAACAAGCATGCCTCTTGGAATTCTGTGCTTGACAAATCACATCTGGGCACCCACAAAACCTTCCCAGAAACCTTATTTTACTAATTCCAAGCAGGTTCCTTCATAATAGCTTTAATTAAAAAAATTAATAAGTAGCCCATTGTAATGATTCCCAAGGATGGTTTCACTGAAGACTTGTTGGTAGCACTGTCCCGTATTGAAGACTGTCCCGTATTGGAGACTTGTTGGTAGCACTGTCCCTTATTGGCTAATGCTTTTCACATCTCTTCTTTACATGCAGGTGATGAAGGCATGAAAAGACACTTTGTGTGAAGAGGGCAAACAGCCATCTTCCTTTCCTAAACCACTTGAAAGAAAAAAGAAGGACTTTAAAGTGTATACAGGGAGATTAAATGTATTCAATATAATTAAGAAATTCTTGGAGTAGAAAAATCAGGGCAAGTACAGCTACAATAGAAAAATGGAAATTATATTTTTATTTTTAAAATTATACGTGTGTGTGTGTGTGTGTGTGTGTGTGTGTGTGTAGGTACACGTATGCCACAGTGAATATATGGACATCTGAGGACAATTTCCAGGTGTCAATTCCCTCCTTCTACCCTGTGAATCTTAGGGCTCAAACTTACGTCCTCAGGCTTGGAGGAACATGCTTTACCTACTGAACCATCTCTCTGTCCTAGAAACATGGAAACTCTTAAGGGGTTATACTTACACACTCCATTCCAAAAAATTGAAAATGTAGTGCTTTTTGGTAAAACAATATAAATTATTACAATTCACGAGATAAAATCAGTAAACCTAAATAAAACAACAATTTTAAAAAAATTGAATTGACAGTCAATAACTTCCTCATCCATTGCTTCTTTTAGTGCTGGCTTCTTTGCTCAACATTATATTTGCAACATTTATCAGTGATACCAGTAATAACACAGTAATTTCAATTTCTGGACACTATGCATGTAAACAACGGGTATACACCAATATATCCAAACTTCCTGGACACTACGCATGTCTACATCAGGTATACACCAATATATCCAAACTTCCTGGACACTATACATGTATACATTGGGTACAAATCAATATATCCAAACTTCCTGGACACTACACATGTTTACATCAGGTATACATCAATATATCCAAACTTCCTGGACACTACACATATCTACATCAGGTATACATCAATATATCCAAACTTCCTGGGCACTATACATGTATACATCAGGTATACATCAATATATCCAAACTTACTGGACACTACACATGTTTACATCAGGTATACATCAATATATCCAAACTTCCTGGACACTATGCATGTATAATCAGGTATACACCAATATATCCAAACTTCCTTGTTTGTGGCCTTACTGAGGACATTTGGGATGTTTACAGCTTGAGACAATTCTAAACATCCCTTTAATGAACATCCTTTTCTTAAGATCTGACATCTTAAAGAACTAGATTTGCATTTCCAGAGGATATATATATATATATATATATATATATATATATATATATATTCATGAGATTACCAATGCCAGTAGTGGGGTTAGACCTGCAAACATTTAATTCTTCTAGGTACTGAGAGTCCTTAAAACTGTTAGTTTCCCCGGCAGTGTGTGTGACTCCAGTCCTTTCAGACCTTTACCAATTTCTTGGTGCTATTAGCTTTAAAGGTCCAACTATTCTGGTGCAGTATATCAACATGACTTTAATTTGTATTTTCTGATGATTAATGACGTTTAATGGACACAATTTGTGTGTCCATTGGTCACGTGAACACATTCTGTAATGAAATATGCACTTAAAAATTTTACTCATTTTTTTGGGTGGGGAAAGACAGGTAAGCAATGCTGTCTTTTCTTACCAATGTATAGGGTGTCCTATGTACATGGTATGCTAAATACATACATACAATGTACATATTTTCAACATACCTATGCCACCTAGTATAAATATCCCTCTTCCATGTTTGCTTTTAACTCATCTTGTTTTGGTAAATAAATGGTCTTAATTTTAATAAAGTCCAATTTATCAATTTCTTTTTGTCTTAATGCTTTTTGATGAATTGTAAAGTATATCTTTGCATTATCAAATTTCTCCTTGTTTGACTTCACTTTCAGGGTCAGTTTGGATTTTGTTTTATAGATGAGGCAAAGCTGGTCCATTTTATTCACACAGCTATCCAGTTGACTGAGATGCTTATATTTTTTCCACTGCTTTAGAATAGCAAGGTTTTGCCCTAAGTTTAAAAGTGACTGTTTCTGAAATCTTTTTCTATTGATGTGTGTGTGTGTGCGCGTGCGCGCGTGTATGTGTGTACTCTTTGCACCACGCTGTTTTAACTATTGTACCACTGTACAACTTTGTTCTTCAAGATTTTTCTGGAATATTCTTGTCTTAGTTACACAGTGTAAAATTTAGAAACAGCCTTGTAGCACGGGTTCTTATTGGTAAAAACCCAGAGTCAGATATTGAGGGATGAAAGCTGCAAGGTCAGAGAAGTAGAGCAGCCAGTCACTAGAGCTCTTACCTCTAAGAAATCCTCAGGTGGAAAAGAAACAGAGCTCCTATCTCCTCCTGCCTTATATTCATCTCTCCACCCAGCCGTACCACTTCCTGTCTGTCTGTACAGATCTCCAGACCTGTATAGTTAACTAGTGACTACCTCTGCCCTCTGATCTTCAGGAAAGCTTTATCTGTTAGAGCACAAAATATCATCACACAGTCTGTCAGTTTACACACACACACACACACACACACACACACACACACACACACGCACACACGCACATGCACAATGGGATTTGGATTTGAATTGCACTATACTTAGGAAAAGCTGAAGCCTTTCAGTAGTGAGTCTTACAATTCAGAATGATAGTATATTGCTGCTATTCAAATCTTTCAAAATTTCCCTCCCTTGTGTTTTGCACTTTCCAGTATAGAGATACTACACATTTTTGATTAGATAAGTATTTAATGTTTTATAACATAAATGGCATCATTTTAAAATTTAATTTTTAGTTGCTTATAATATAGAGGCATGCCGTTGATTTAATATAATGATTTTATGCCCAGAGACCTTTAACAATTCATTTTTGATTATGTTTATCTTTATGGGTTTCCTATGTACACAATCCTATCAACTACAAATGTTGATAGTGTTGTGTGTTTCTTTCTTTCTTTCTTTCTTTCTTTCTTTCTTTCTTTCTTTCTTTCTTTCTTTCTTTTTGTTGCTGTTGTTGCTGAAAGCCTACAGTATGATGCTGATTAGGATTAGAAATAGTGACAGCAAACATCTCTGTCTAATTATTCATGCTGTCAGGAAAGTGTTTAGTATTTTCCATTAAAGATAATCTGTGGGGCTGTCTCTGCTTTGGAGGCCTTTTCCTCCTACTGGGTTACCTTCTCCAGTCTTAATAGGAGAGGAGGTGCCCAGTCTTACTGCAACTTGATATGCCAAGGCTGGCGGAAGTACATGGGAGGCCTGCCCTTTCTGAAGAGAAAGGAGGAATGGTTTGGGGGGAGGGTAAAGTGGAATTTGGTGGAAGGGAGTGGGGTGACAGGAGGGAGAGGGGAAACAGTTGGGGCTGGGAGGAATAATAATTAATTGAAAATATAATCTGCTGTATTTTTTGAGCCTTCTCCTTGTCCCATTGGGATAAATGTATAATTTCGTTTTCATTATGCTAAGGGAAAATTACACCAATTAGTCTTTCTAACATTAAACAACCTATTCTTTTGTTCTTCAAGACTTTTCTGGAGTATTCTCGGCCCACACATTCAGTGTGAGATTTAGAAGCAATGTCAGTTTGCACACATCCTTTCTGTTGCTGTTATAAATACCACAATCACGAGCAACTCGGGCAGTGGTTTGTTTCAGTTACAGTTACCGACCATGGTGGAGGGAAGCCACGGCAGGAGCTCAAAGCAGAAGCCTGAAGCAGAGACCGCGGAGCTGTGTGCTGGCTTGCTCCCTCTGTTTTGCTCACATAGCTTTCGTATATAGCCCAGGCACCACTGCCTATGGATGGTGCTGCCCACAGTGGGCTGAACCCTCCCATATTAATTAACAATCAAGAATAATGCCCTCAAGACAGGCCCACAGGCTAATCTGATCAAAACAATACCCCAGTTGAGACTCCTTAGATAACCAGGGTGCATCAAGTTGACAGTTGAAGCTAAGATGCATGCGCGCGCACGTGCATGCACACACACACACACACACACACACACAGAGGTATGTATGTGTACCAAATTCATTTGTAAGTGTTTTGAATGTTATTTTTGCATCTGTTCTCAGAGATGTAAGTAGCTTACCTTGATTATTACAGTTCTGACTGATTGGGTAAATAACTGGATCTTAAAACCTAACATACTGCTGTTATGATTATTCTCAGGGGAGGCTTTTGTGAGTTGCCCTCTTAGACTTTTTACATCTGGATAAGCAAAGCAAATCCCCCCTTTTAGCCTTCTGTTCTGTTTCAGTTCCTGAAATTCTTTTGCACTACCAAAAGCATACTTTTGACTCTGTCATTTAGCTCCCTGCATGTTTAGGCAGAGCTATGGAGATATAGGGAAAGTTAATCCCAGTCATACAATTTTACCCCTATAAAACAAAAAGGCAGGAAGATGACTCAAACATTTCACTGAAGAGAAAAATTAAGTCTTGACTCTTCTATCCTATTCCAGTTCTCACTAGGAGGATTCTCTAGGCAGACCGGTCAAATTCTACATATCCATTTTAAATGAAAAAGCAAACAAATTACTAGAATTTGGCTGTATAATAAGATATGCATTCTATAATACCAAAAACATATGATAAGATCAATCTAAAAGTGATGTAAGCATTAAACGGGGGCAGAGGGGGGGAGGGAAGACAGGGGTGTCATCACTGTGAGGGAACTCCTCGCACTCTGCTCAGGGCTTGGCTGGCTTTATCTCAGTCTCTGCAAACGGACAACTTCATCCTGACTTTACAAAGGGGACACAATCAGACTAAGTCACTTCCCAGCCATCAGAGAGAGAAGACCATGTCAGCCAGCTGCAGGACACTTCCCAGACATCACAGAGAGAGACCCATGCCAGCTGTGTGACACCAGAACTTCTTGATTTAGTCTTAGCTAGGCTGACATGAGACAGAACAGAAACCAGGTGTTCCTGCCAGGAAAGACCCCTGCTCTGTTAGTGAGCCCTCTGAAAGGGCACTCAGAAGAAAGGTTGACTGGGTGCTTGCAGTCTGCTGGGTGAGGACTTTATTTCGGGCATGAAGTTCCTTTGCCTCTGGAGTTCTTGGTATAATTCTCAAATACAAACATTTCCTGTGTACTGCAGTCTGGGCTAGCATCCAATCATCAAAAACTCCAAATCCCAGTGTTTCTCTGTTTCATGTAGGCTTAGTTAGAATCTGTGTATTCGTGACTGACCTGCTCAGTGGTTTAGGAAATAGTTCTGAGTAAGGCAAAGTCCTGAAACAGATCTGCATTCTCTAAGTAGATTTTCACAGAAAGTTCTAGTTCTGCATAATATTGATGAAGGGGGGGCTGCTGGGGGTGACTCACTGCTTACTACATTTAATAAGCTTTGGATCAAGTCTATTTTAGCAAATTTCCTTTAGCATTGTCTAAACCTCAACTTATTATTATTGTGCCCTGTGACTCTTTAGAAAGAGGTATAACACTTACTTCATTTATTCGGCTCCAGAACACGTGTTTGAGGGTGCTTTATAGGCCAATTGGTTGGACAGCAAGACACTAAATCACTTGTCTCAGGTAAGAAGGTTTAATATGACCCAATCAGCCCCATTGGCTGGTCCTCCCTGTGCACGTCTTCCTGATTGCATCAAGCACAAGGGCTTGCTACTCGCAAGAGAGACTGAACAACAAGACCTGCAATGTTTTTCATATTACAAGGTGCGTTGTGTCTATGAGAACTGTATATTTTTTAGAAAAGCAAGCAAACGAAAAATGGTCTGATATTGGGTGCATATAATAAGAACATGTAGCAGTCTTTATTCTGGCCCTTGACCAGAGAGCTCCTGTAACTTTGGAACCCCCAAAGTGATCATTGTTGTTTTCCATGTAGTGAGGTGAGGGATGATGAAAGGTTCCTGAATCATCTCAGTCTGGGGTTGTGGTTGCCAAGGAAACCAACCACATTAATGCATTGAAACTTTCATTCCCACTGTAAGATCTTCTATGTAGGAAAGGTTGTATTAGCCTCCTTTCCGTTAATGTAACAAAACATTTAAGGCTGGGTACTAAATAAAGGAAAGGGTTGGGGAGGTTGTTTATTTTTCTCAGTTCACAGTTTCAGAAACTGAACATCCAGGATTGGGCAATCCCTAGATTTGGGCCTCTGGTTCGAGAGCCTTCTGGGAGGTGACATCACATATGCAGGTGAGGTCACATGAGGCAGGAAGCCAGAGAGATTCAGCAACAAGCTTTGTTCTTTTAGTGAGTTGCACTTGAGGGAACTAATCTGTGTCTCAAGAGAACTACTTTAATCCTTCCCCAAAGGCTGTGCCCCCAGTGACCCAATTACTTTAGGCTAAGCCTTGCCTAATAAAATTCTAATCCTTCCACACTGAAGAGCAAGCGTCTAGTACACCCTTGAGGGGACGACTTTATTCTCAACCA
Source organism: Dicrostonyx torquatus (assembly GCA_028555095.1). NCBI lineage: Eukaryota > Metazoa > Chordata > Mammalia > Rodentia > Cricetidae > Dicrostonyx > Dicrostonyx torquatus. The sequence continues at coordinate 2,547,541 of JAQHUG010000126.1, read as the reverse complement.
TAGCAAGGGTTAAAGTTTGAGCTGCTTAGCAATGGACAATGATTAAATCTAATCTATCATGCATATTTAAGTAGGACTCCAGAAAAACTCAAATGGACAAAATTCAGAGAGCCTCCTTGTTTCAAAATACTGGAAGGTAGGGGAGTGACCAACAGGAGTCAAAAGATCTCTGCGCCTCCTTCCCTCACTTTGACTCACGTCTTTTCCATCAGTGCCCTTATTAATAAATGAACAAACAGGTTTCTCTGAGTTCTCTGAGCGAATGATTGAAAGAGGAAGTGTCAGGAACCCTAGTGTATAGTCATTTAGTGAGAAGCACACACAACAGCCATCTAAAGGGGTGTGCAGTCTCACAGGGTCTATGTTAGAAGTCAGAGGACTATTGTGTTTGGGAGTACAGTAGAGAAAGCCAGTATATTATAGTTTTGGGTTTTTTTCCCCTCTCTTCCTCAAGTGGCATCTTACAACTATGTGTATGAATTGTGTAAAATTTTGGAAGCTATAAGGAGACCATAATACAGTGGTTTTAATAAAGCTAAGGCTGATTTCTTATGTAACCATCCCAAGGTGAGTATTTTAGTTTGGGATGAGATTCCTCGGGGTCCCATGTTCCCTTGAACTTTCTCTGCTCCTCTAAGCCATGTACCACTTCCAGATGGCCCAGCTGGCTCACTAGCATGCTGCCTTCTATTTTACAGCAAAGGGGAAACCCGGGTAAACAATTCCTTTCAGTGAAAGAAGGGAAACAGTACCTACATCACTTTGCTCCCGTTTCATGGGGAGCAATTTAACCCACAGTCATACCTAGCTACAATATTGGTTGGGTCGCCCATTGTCTACTTAAGAAGTTATGCGTCCAAGAAGAAACAAAGCAAAGATTCTGGAAGAACAGTAAAGACTGCCATGCTTTTGTTGGAACCATTAAAAGCTGACGACTGTTCCTTGGGCCTTACTAACATTACTGAGGTGTAGCCAAGAAAAGTGTGTGTCCCTACCAATGACAGATACTCAGTTACTGCACCTGATTACCTATCGCGGCTGGAGGATTAGCACAGTAAGTCTGAAGATGGCGGAGTGAAGGACTGGAAACACTCCCCATCCAGCAGGCTTTACAGGCTTCTCTCCTTATTGCCCTGCAGGCTCCTTAAGTGATCTTTTAATTTATTCTTTTTATATTTTGGTTTTTTTGAGATAGGGCTTCTCTGTGGAGTCCTGACTATCCCGAAACTTGCTCTGTAGACCAGGCTAGCCTTGAACTCACAAAGACCCACCTGTCTCTGCCTCCTGAGTGCTCAGATGAAAGGCATGTGCCACCACCACCCAGCATTTTTAAGTGACCTTTTAAAAATGGCTCATGAGGGAAATAAGCCTGTCTAGTTGCCTATCTTTTATATCTAACTTCGACCTTAGTGACAGTGGGGGGAAAGAGCTTAAATAGGAAAGCAATTTTCAATGAAGAGCTCTCAATTTACATGACTATTTTCAGTTTTGAGATAGGAATTCATTTGAGAGCAGGTTACAAGGACACAGCAAAGCAGAACTCTCTGGAAGCAGATCGACTGACATAACAGCTCTGCGTATTTCCCTCCATTCTTTCTTGAGGATGCTGCACATGCCCTGTGTATTTGAGAACTTGCTCTTTCCCTTAGCTTTCTTAGTGTCACCGTGGTGACATTTTCCAGGGTCAAGGAAGTGGTCATGTCTGCAGGGTAGGAAGACTCCAATCAGTACTTTGGTGGGGAAAAAAAAGACTCCAAATTCTCTTCCCATGTATATTAGAAGCTCTAACACCATATGTGAGTGTGTAGAAACTCTAAAGCTTTCAAACTAGGGATTCTAGACTTTTTCAGAAGTTTCTGTTAAAATGAAAATACCTCCAAGAAAGAACAGCACAAGAAAATTCTCTTCAACCCCAGACCCTGGGATCATATGAAGTGCTTTTTCAAAATTATCAGTGCTCTATCCACTACGTAGTAATCTTGAGAAATGAACCATGGATTTCTATTTCCAACTTTCTAGATGATCCTGTCTGGTTTGGGGAGTCAGGGACTTATGACATTTTTCAGCTAATAATTTGAAAACTTGTCTGTGACAGAGTTGGGTTGAGGGCTGTGATTGAGAAGAGGGAGAGAATGGGAATAAGTAGGCTCTGGAGACTGCATGGGGAGTTCTAACGATAAGAATCTTGTTTAGGTTTGGCTAAAATTAATGGCTCCTTGTTAGGGTCAGGGGTGAAGCTCAGTGGTAGAGAGAGTACTTACCCAGCATGAGCAAGGCCCTGGGTTTGATCATAGCACTACAAGTTGAATTACAATAATAAGAAAAATGAGCCTTGAACAGAACGAGATGCTTATGGACTCCTGACTTATGGAAGTGCCTCTTCTTATTCTGTGCTAATGTCATGTCACACTCTAGTTTATCATTTAGTTTCCGGTTATTTATGAGATCAAAAAACCATGGATATTGGGATTGGAGTGAGCTCCTGGTTTTCTGAGAAGAAGCCTTGAGAGTCCTTGACTTTCATACACACTTCTGAGTAAATCTGTAGGTCTCAGGGAAGTGATTGATTCTCTGTGTATAAAACCAGAAGAAAAGACAACCTATGGTCAGGGGACGAGCTTCGTCCTGCCTCAACTTGATAGGCCATGCTTTATTGACTCCCATGGGAGGCCTGTACCTTTTTGAATGGATGGGAAAGGTTGATGGGAGGTGGGGGAGGGAGCTGGATGAGAAGAGGGAGGAGAAACTGTAAACAGAGTTTTTTGTCCCATCCTGTTCTCAAATTCTTGGCAGCCACTTCCCAAGTTACCACATAAAGACTTATATTAATTATAAGTGCTTGGTTGATAGCCCAAGCTTATCACTAACTAGCTTTTACGTTTTAAGTTAACCCACATTCCTTTTTTATTCTCTGCCACATGGTGGTACTTATTAGCATGACACATTCATTTCCTGCTTTCTCTGTATCTGCCTGGCAACTCCTGATTCCACCCTTCCTCTTCCCAACATACTTAGATTGGTGGCCCACCTATACTTCCCAACTGGATACTGACCAATCAGCATTTTATCCAACCAATTTGAGTGACAAATCTTTACAGTGTACAAGAGAATTATTCCACAGCAGGAAACTGTGGTTGGTATGTAAACTAAATGAAAAAAAAATTTAAAAAAGGACAACTACAGTACTCTGCAGATTCCCATTTTCCATGTAATCTGCTCTCCAGATGAAAGACCCTCTGCTTACATCAACTCCAACTTTTGGACTTGTTTTTCAAGACTCTTTTCTCTACCTTCTGGAGAGACAGAAGCAGCTTCTGGGAACACTGTGATCTCTGAAGCTAAAGAATTTTTCTAATAGCATCTTTTTACAGGCTTAATAACCCATTTCCGAATCTTTTTCATATGCTTTCATTTCTCAATCCTTTCTTTTCCATAGCTCTCCATTAGATGCAGTTCTTCCAAGAAATGAATCAAAGCCAGCTGTATGTACCTGTAACCTTAGATGCTGAAACAGGAGGATTATTGTGAGTTGTGAGTTGGCGGCCAGTCTGAACCGCATAGTAAATGCCATGTTAGCAAGGTGTTCTAGTTTGTTTTCTATTTCTATGATGAACATCATGACCAAATGGAATTTAAAAAGGAAAGTGTTCATTTCATCTTACAGCTTACAGTCTAGAATGAAGGGAAGTCAGAGCAGGAACAAGGATAAAGGGCCCAAAGTAGAGATCAAGGAAGAATGCTGCTTACTGGTTTGCTTCTCATGACTTGCTCAGTTGACTTTCCTATACAACTCAAAACAATCTGTCCAGAGGTGGTACCACCCATAGTGGTCTAGGCCCTCCCATGTCAATCCTTAATCAACAAAATGCCCTACATATTTGACTACAGGGCAATCTGATGGAGGCAACTCCTCAACTGACACTCCCTCATCTCAGACAACTCTAGCTTGTGTTGACCAAAACAAACAAAAACACCTAACCAGCACACCAGAACAATAGAATAATAGAGCTATTTCAACAAACAACAACACAACAGATCTATACCTATTGTAGAACCTTTTCCTTCTAATGAAACACTCAGTCCTGGAGGGAAAAGAACAGTTCAGCTGATTCCAGAAGCCAAGAAAACTTACCAAGCTCAGGGGTCTCAGAGAGTTGGAAAACCCACAAGTTCTGTCCCAAGGTTATAAAAACAGGAGACAGTTGCTAAGGAGAGGAGACTTTTAGGTAGAGTTGCCTGTAAGTTGGGCAGGGAGCTGCAGGAAGCAGCTTTTGGAAGACATCACTCAAACTCATTGGTTTACCAGTGCAGACTTTGATGCAGAATTGTTTCTTGGTGCCATTGGTACCCTTCCAGGTGTGAATAGACGCTTGCCTGTTCACATCTCTCCAGGAAATGTCACTCAAAAATACCAACTATAACTGAAACTGATTAATCAAACAGTTCTTTCCTGTCTTTTCTATCATATTTTCCAATGTCCCCCCCCAAAGATTTTATTTTTCATTCTGTGTATATCTGGAGGAAGTTATGTACAATGAGTATAGGTGCCTATGGAGGCCAGAAGAAAGAGTTCTCCTGGAACTGGAGTTACAGGCAACTGTGAGCTGCCCAATGTGGGTGTTAGGAGCCAAAGTTGGATACGCTGCAGTATAGTATGCTAATACCCACTGACCCATTTAGTCCTGTCTCCTCATAGCTTTTCAAAAAACAATTTTAAGAACAGGGGAGATGACTTGGTGGGTAAAGTGATTTCTATGCAAGCACTGGGACCTAAGTTTATTCCCCAGCACCCAGGCAAATAGCTGAGCATGGTGGTACATGCCTATGATCACAGAGCTAGAAGGCAGAGATAGATGGATCCTAGAGGCGTGCTAGCTAACCAGCTATGATGGTTTAAATGAGAATGCCCTCTCCTCCCTCATATTGAATGCTTGATCCTTAATTGGTGGAACTGTTTGGGAAGGATTAGAAAGTATGGCCCTTGTTGGAGGAGGTGAATCACTGGGGATGGGATTTAAGATTTCAAAAGCCCAAGCAAGGCCCAACCTCTCTTTTTCTCTGCCTCCAACTTTCAGATAAGATATGAACTCTCAGCTACTGCTCACCATGACTATCTGCCTTCTGCCATGCTTCCCATCATGATGGCAATGGACTCCAGCCTTTTGGAACTTTAAGCAAGCTACCAATTATGCTTTATTTTATGAATTGCCTTGGTTGTGGCAATTTCAGTTTGCTTCACATTTAAATACTTTACAGCAATTGACATGAGATTAAGACACAAGTCTGTCCAATTAGTGAGCTTTATGTTCAGCAAGAGATCCCATCTCAAGAAGCGTGGTGGAGAGCAAAAGAAGAAAAAACTGGATATAGAACTCCAAAGTCCATACATATGCACACACGCAGCGTGCACAAGCGCGTGCGCACACATAGGAGGGCAGAAGGGGAGGACACACTTCACTGGCTACTGCTAATTTCTATTCAACTTATGTTCCCATGTTCTTGGGCTACTGAGAAAGTTAATTTTTAGAGGGAATAGTTCTATGGTAAAAATCTAGAGACCTAATCTCTAGACTCACTTCTACCACAATTAGATGATACAGTTTCCCATTTCTATGTGGATACAATTTTTTCATTTATAATGCACATCAGATGGACTTCGACCTCTGGGTTAACTCCCACTTGAAAATTTGTATTCGTATTTTAGTTTTCTTCATGGTTGATTTCTCTATAGTACGGCATTCTGATGTCCACATCGATTTATTCCTGCATTTCTTATCCGTATTGCTTTGTTACCTGCAACATGGTTGTTTAAATCATATCATGCATGCCACAGCTTTCCTACCAGACCAAAAACTCCTTACAGACAGGACCTAAGCAATTTTGCATGTGGCTTTAGCATGGTTCCTTACTAGGAACCATCTCATAAACGAGTTGTGTATAGATGTTTAGTGTTTTTCTGCCAGGTTAGAAATCTACAATCTTTGGAACAGGAAAATGGTTGGCAAATCTTGTCTCTGAACCCTTAGAAGCTCTGTTTGTCCCCTGCAGTGACATGCTTCCTCTATTAATACTCATCTTTTGTATATTATCTATTACATGTACATATGATGATGTACAGATAATTCTGTGTAAACGACTGTTTTCCCCATGGAAAATGAATTAAGAGACTTTAAAAGATTGCAGTGCAAAAATAGCAAGCATTCCAGGAACACGGGGTGTGTGTGCTGGGCAGGGAGAGTCAGAGAAGAATCCAAGTAGAGAAAGCTGTATCCAAAGGTAGAGGAAAACAGTCTTCCTAGACATCTCAAAGACAAGAGAATAAACTCTATCCACAAGAGAAGTGTCATATTTAGGTGCAGAAAAACTGGGGAGAATTGTCTTCTTATCAGCACTACACACCTGTTATTTCCTGTTCTGTAAATACTTGGAATTTGCATTCATTCATTACTGGGGAGAGCTTGGAATACTGCAGTCCCCAGATCCAAAGTGCTTGGAGTGCTGCCATGGAGATGTTGTCATTACGAAAAGTGGCACCTTTGCTGTGACAGACCAAAGGTGTGTGAGACTGAAAGCCTAAGGGGCCCAGCTCTTCAGGGAGGTGGGGATCAGTGGTGAATCTACTGTTGTCCTGCTTGCACAGCTAATCCCACTGTTGACCATTCCTCTGCTCTTAGGAGGAATCTGGTAGGTTTAATAAATAGAAGACAGTCTGTGCTTTGCTGTGATCTCTCCTGTTTTACTCAGCAGAATAGAAACCAGGCATCCAGGGTGCAATAGAAACATTGTAGATGTTCAGATTCATACAGAGATCCCTGCCCACTGCTGCCCATGAGCCAGGGACACAGAAGTGACTTTTCACCAACCTGGTTAAACATGGTGCAGTGGTCTTGGCTTTAGTCACAGCCCATCTCCTTTCCCCTTGTTTATCCTTCTACTGAAGCAATTTGAAACTATTTCTGGACAATTTGGAAGCTGAGGACTCTAACAAACAGAATGGCTAACATTAGTTTATCTGACATTATTTTTAAAAATAGCCTTAAAAAATGGTTGTTGTGGCTTGACCACATCTAGAAAATGTCATAGATTAACTATTCTAAGACCAAGATCCCTATTTCTGAGCCACCTCCCAACTTTAGCCAGGAACCTGCTGAGTGAGGGATCAGTAGAACACTGACGCAAACATAATCTCTGAGGTCATTGTCAGTCTGTAAAGCTTAGTTCTGCCTCAGCACATGGGTGACAGTTATTTAATAATGCTTGGTCACCACTTTCCCCCGTAAAGTGGGTTTTAATAATAGCTCCAACTTCATAAGGTTGTTGTGAGGGTCAAATATATTACTTATGTAAAATGTTCAGACAAGTGTTCAATAAACAGTATTTTTATATATACCTACTAATCCTGTCCACTAGACATCACCCATTTGAACGATGTGATATTTCAAAAAATACAAGCAGACTTAATCACATGAAGTATGCATTCATTCTGTAGGCATTGTTACTGTGTTATTTGGAAGTAGATAAACAAATAGTTACCTACTTAAAATGATTCCCAAGTAGGATTCTTGTGGCAATGTTGAATAACTTAAAAACTTAAGAATCTCCTTTATCTCTTTGTCTTGGACTAATGAGCATCCAAAATGGGTTTCTTGGGCCAGTGAAATGGCTCACTGGATAAAGGAGCTTGTTATACAATCCCAGTGATCTGATTTGAATCCCAGAAATCACATGTTTAAAGAGAATAGACTCCTGTAAGTTGTCCTCTGACTTAAACACACACACACAGACACACAGACACACACACACACACACACAGTGGCTACATAGTGATTCAAAGCTGAATTACATAATAGCTATACATATGCGTGTACACTGGTTACATAGCGATTTCAAAGCTGAATTATGTGATAACCCACACACACACA
>JAQHUG010000126.1:2506560-2538239 GCA_028555095.1 Dicrostonyx torquatus | reverse complement strand
ATGGCAAAGGATTACCTTGCATATTCCTCGTTGACCTACATTCATTGTTCTAATATCTGTCTTTGCCACACCTTCTGCATAATCCAGAAGGGAGGGGCATTCTGAATGGGTTTTTCTTAGAAAAAAAAACACTGTTTCTAGGAATGCCCTGTCTACAATCCCTTTTAAGCTGATCTTGTTTGCCACAATTATAATATTTGACATTTTTATTTTTTCCTTAAACCTCTGGAAATCACCTCTTCTATCCATGCAACATCATGGTCATGAGATTCAATATTAATTATATTTTGAATCCATTCTTCTAAAGGTGCTGACTTTGCCTTTAACAACCTAATTATCCTTTTGCATAGAAAATTGGAATTTTTAAAAGCTATAGATTCAGTTATTATTTGTCTAGCTTCTGGATTTGGTATCATTGTATTTATTGCTGAAGTCATTCTTTGTAAGAAATTCATAAAGGCTTCCTTTGGGTCCTGTAAAACTTTAGTGAATGGCTCAATTTTCTTTCCTATTTCTCTGTTTTGTCCCAAACATTTACAGATGCTGCATGACATAAATTCAGGATGTGGTCATCATATACAGCTTGTCTTTCTATGGTAGCATAGTCCCCTTCTCCATGAATTTGATCTTGGGAGATTTCCCTACCTCTAGCTTTACTCCATTGTTCAATAGTCTTAGCCTCTTCTCTGAACCAGGTATTCCATTATAATTTTGGACCAGGCTTGTAAACATCATTAACAAATCTTATTCACTTTAGAGATAATTCTATTACAAACTGACCTCGAGTTTAGCATTTGCTTCACAAAAGGTGAATGCATGTCATATGAAACTTTTGCTTTTTTGAATCTCCTTCAATCTAACATTGGCACAGGAGTTCTGTTAGCTATAACAGAGTCTTTTCCATTTGTAAATTCCTGTAAGGTTACTGGATATATTAAGATTGGTTGTTTAAAACACTAGGCTGTTCCTCTCTATTCTTATAGTGCAACACTGAAATTGGTTCTCTATTAAATTCCTCTATCTGGATTTGAATGTCTCTGTGATCTGTTTTATTAGTTTTTTCTGAGCCCTGTATTTTAGCACTAGATTACCCAACTTTGTTTATTGATAAGACAAAAGTGATAAAGATGATAATGTTTACAATTGACATTAAATAAATCTCATCTAAATTAAATATCCTGTCATTTAATTGTTTCATTTTCAAACTGTCTACCATTTTATCATAAAGAAACCCAAATCCCTACATTATTTTTTTCCATTTTTAATATGGGAGAAAACTCTCTCTTTTAACTAATTCCTCCCTTAATAATTTCTAATTGTCTTATCAAATCTGCTGACAATGTTGATGAAGTTGTGAGGCTATTGTTGCTGCATAGAACAGTAAAAGCCTGACTTGATTTCAAGGAAGCTACTTAGTTTGATAGCATCCTGAGAAAGGGGTTCAAGGAGAGAGAGAGAGAGAGAGAGAGAGAGAGAGAGAGAGAGGAGCACATGTGTCAGGGGGCTGCTTGAAGGCAGAACCAGTCAGTCTAGGGCCAGTGTGTCCTGTAGCATTTGGAGGACAGGTGCTTCTGAAGTTTGGGTGGCAGCTGGAGATTGTTTCAGAGAGGCTACAACAGGAAAATCCCAAACTTGCTCAGAGTCTTGGGGAAAAAAGAAAAGAAAGCCTAGCCCTGTGGGGCTCGAGCCCCACATGCAGCTCTGGCTTATGCCACAGACTAAAAAAATCACAGCAAACAGCTTTTTTGTAAATTTGTGCCTCAAATGTTGGGTCCCAAATATAGCATGAATAATAAAAACCCAGAGAGAGATATTGGGGTTCAACCTGAAGATCAGAAAAACAAAAGCAGCCAACCACTAGAGAGCTCTTAACTCTATGAAATCTTCAGACTGAAGAGGATGCATTCCTGTCTCATCCCACTTTATATTCCTCTCTAGCGCTGGGACTAAAGTGTGCACCACCAGCACCCAGCCTCTATGGCCAACTAGTATGGCTGCTGGGATTAAAGGTGTGTGCACCACTACCTGGCCTGTATGGCCGACTAGTGTGGCTGCTGGGATTACAGGTGTGTGCCTCCACTGCCTGGTCTGTATGGCTGACTAGTTCTGGCTGCTGGGATTAAAGGTGTGTGCACCACTACCTGGCCTGTATGGCCGACTAGTGTGGCTGCTGGGATTACAGGTGTGTGCCTCCACTGCCTGGTCTGTATGGCTGACTAGTGTGGCTGCTTTGCACTGATTTCAGGCAAGCTTTATTTATTAAAATACAAATGAGTTGTCACTACAGTCTAGTTATTTTTAACAATTATTTTCCTTTACTTCTCAAATCTCTGCCCCAAATCCTCCCAAATCTACCCAAGAACTTTGTGTCCTCTCCCTCTCCCCATCAACGCCAATTTGTGTTGCCCATGTGTCCTCAGGCATGTGGCCTTCCACTGGAATGTGGCAAAACACTCTGCCAGTTCTAGCTGTCAGACTATTGGCAATAATTTTACCTAAAACACTTTTAGTTTAATAATGAAGGAATGATTTTTAAAATACACAGCTTTGTATCAAACTTGTTACAGAAGAGAGCTGCATTTGAGCTACTGGTCAGAAGACATAATTTCTAACACATTGCTGCAAATTAAAAATCATCAAAAATCCTATTAATAATATTGGCACAGAAACACTCAGGGTAATGTTTGACTAAAAGTCAGGCCCCTATCCTCGGCCAAGGTGACACATGAAATTACAAGTGCTATCAGATTTACAAAGCCAGGGAAAGTAAGGGGGTTTGTCCAAACGACCTAAGTTATTACAGACAGTACAGCGGAGCGTAAGTTGGCCGTGGCAACATGTACTGCAGTTGGCTGTTAACTGTTGACTGCGCACATCTGTTCTCACGTCTGCACTCAGTGGCCTCACATTGGTAGCCCATCAGAGACAGTTTATACTGTAGCGACATAAATCAGGCAAAGAGCTGACTTACCATTACACCATTGGGTGTGCCAGCTTTTCGTTAATGCCTTTAAAAGCCTACAGTTCGGTGAAGTGGCATCATATTAAGTCTGAAAATGGAATACAATCAAACGTCAGAGTCCACGGGGATTATCTCCAGGGTTCTCAAGGTCACCAACCCCCTCAGATAGTCACGTTTCTAGCATGAAAAGCTGGTTTATATGCAGTATCTTATCCATACTGTGAAGCATTTCTGGATTGCCTATGTCTACTACACAGGAAATGCTGTGAAAACCTTTGCTCCACTGGATTGTACAGGAGATAGTGACAAGGAAAACAGTCTGCATGTGTTGAGCTCAGATGCAATTTTTCCAAATTGCTCTGATTTATGGTTGGGTGAATCCACAGATAGAGTCTTAAGGAAGGAGGGATGACGGTATTTCAATTTCAATAACAAACACAAGGTTGAGTGATCCTAAAATGTAATATTATGGGATGCTCTTATGAGGCAATACAGAAGTAGCCAATCCTTTCAATTGTCTATCATGGTCACTTAATCTTTTAATAGATCTACACACAGCAAACATATGCACTGGCTCATTTCTTTAAGACATAATTGGCAAGTTGTTACAATAAAACATTCTACAAGGTGTGGTATTGCATACCTGTAATCCTAGTATATAGGAGTTCAAGGAAGGATGATTGAAAGTTCAAAGCCAGTCTATGTTATGTGGAGATGGGGGATGTAAAGCAATCTACAAATCTGTCTTGTGAGATTAAGATTGTATCAAAACATGCAGGGCTGCATTACCAACAGGCCTCTCCAAAGGAATAAAACAGAACTAATAGAATATGTGTAGAGGGTGTTTATTAGATTGGCCCATTCATGTAGAGGCTAAATAGTCCCAACAGGGCTGTCTTCAGGCCAGAGAGAAGTAGCTACTTGGTCCATGAAGCTGCAAGATTCAGAGTGAGGGTGGGCTAATGATGCAACCCCATCCACTGCTGAAGACCTGAAAGACCCCTCCTGTAGAGCTGCTGGCTCAAGTGGGTACCCAAAGGCCAGGGCCTGACATCCATGGGAGACAACAGCAGGAAAGTTCACCAACTCAAGAAGGGCTCCTTGTGGTCTACTTACCTTTTCCTCTTTCCTTTTTTTTTGTTTTGTTTTATCCTGGCCTTCAGCCTGTGGGATAGTGCTACCCACATTCAGGATGGATATTCTCTACTTGGTTTGCTGATTTACATGCCAATTTCCCCTAGAAGCATTTTCATGGGCACATCTGGAAATGTGTTTTCCCAATTCTGGTGTGGGAGGTCCTTCTGTCTATGTGTTGTTTTTATTGGTTAATGAATAAACTGCTTTGGTTCTATAACAGAGCTATAAGGGAACAGAGCTAGGTGGGGAACACTAAATGGAATGCTGGGAGAAAAGTCATAGAGCTGCTGGAGATAGACGCTATAAACTTTACCCAGTAAGCCACAGCCATGTGACGATATACAGATTAATAGAAATAGATTAAATTAATATAAGAGTTAGCCAATAAGAAGCTAAAATTAATGGGCCAAGCAATGATTTAGATAACACAGTTTCTGTGTGATTATTTTGGGGCTAAGCAGCCAGGAAGAAACAAGTGGCTCCTCCGTACTCACAATTCTGTGGGCATCTTTCAATCCAGTCAAACTGACAGAATTAACCATCACAAAGGCAAGCAAGCAATTTAAAAAAAAAAGCAATTGTGCACAAAGCAAGACAGAAAGAGGGAGGGATTCAGAATCAACCTAAAAGTTATTACTTCTCAAACCTTGATATCATCAGAATGTCCCCGAGGGAGACTTGTGAAGTCCCCACCCTGGCTTTCTGAGTCAGTCGCATCACCAGTAAGTTCCCAGGTGACATGGTGGCTTCAGGTCTGGGATCATATTTTAGAACCACTGGGTTAGAGAGGCCTTGGAGACAGTGTCACAAGTTGTAGAGTATGGGCTTTATTGGAATCTTGTGTCAGTGGAGAAGAGTAAATAATTGGGTAAATTTTACTACTGATTCATTTTTTTTTTATTTTGAGAAATTATTGCTCCTTTCTTTATAGATGTGGCAATTGTGTTCTAATTGTTTCTTATTGAAAGGCTGTTGTATTTTAAAGGTGTGTAGTGAAACCTGTGTGAGACCATGACATCTGTGGTTACTGTGGTTTGAATGCTCGTGCCCTTCCAAAATCCATGTTGAGTTTCCTTTGTCCAAAGTGCTTGGGACCAAGAATATTTCAGATTTTTAATTAAAAAAAGGTTTGAAAAGCCCATTCTGATTGACCAATTCAAAAATACAAACCCAAGCCAAGGATCACCTACTTAAACCCCAGCACTTGGGGTTCGGGTTCAGAAAAAGGATCACAAACTTGAGTACCTCCTAGGATGCGCAGTTAGCTTTGACTACACGGTAAGACTTTGTCTCAACAACAACAAAATTAAAAGCCCTAAATTTTTTAATGGGTTAGAACAGTGTTTCTCAAACTTTCTAATGCTGTGACCCTTTAATACAATTCCTCATGTTGTGGTGATCCCCTCCCAACCATAAAACTATTTTTTCTCTTTTTCATAAAGTTATTTTATTGCCATATCATAACCATAATTTTGCTACTGTTATGAATTGTCTGATATGCAACCCCTGTGAACGGGTCAGTTGACCCACCGGAGGGGTTATGGTCCACAGGTTGAGAACCACTGGGTTAGAATGTTAGTCACATTTCTGTGGCTGGGATAAAATACCCTGATCAACAACAACTTTAGGGAAGAAGAATTTATTTGGTTTATATGAAGGGATAGATTCTATCTATTGTGGCAGGAACTGGAAGCTGGCTGACCACATTTTCTTCCATCCGTGAGAATCAGAGAGGTAGAAGAGGAAGTAGGGTAAGGCTATAAACCTTAAAAATCCACTCCCACTCAAGTTCTCTTCCAGCAAGACTTTGTTCATTACTGTCTAACAGCCCTACCTCTTAATGTGGTGGGGTGAGCATTCTACTTTGCAAATCTTCAGTCAAAATATTCTGACATCCAAAAGTGAGAGTAGAGTTTGAATGAGAAATGTTCCCCATAGGCTCATTATCTGAATACTTAGTCACCAGTTAGTGGTGCTGTTTATAGAACCTTTAGAAGCACAATTATTTTTAATACTTATTTTAACTAGGAAGTCAGGACCATGAGGGACTGGCCCACCAACAGAGACAGTGTGCTCGATCTATTGGGAGCTCATCAAATCCAGCTGGACCAAGACTGAATGAGCAAATGACCTAACTGAACTCTATGAATGTGACTGCCAGCGGGGACTGACTGAGAGGCCAACAATGATGGCACTGGGACCTATCTCTTCTGCATGTATTGACTATTTGGGAACCTATTCTATATGGATGCACATCTTCTTAGACCGAGATGGAGGGGGGAGGGCCTTGGGCTTCCCATAGGGCAGGGTATCCTGCACCATCTTAAGGAAGCAGGGGGAGGGCAGTGGGGTAGTGGGGGAGCGGGAGGGCTGGGAACAAGGGGAGTAAATGTAAATTTTGCTTTTAACAATAAAAAAATTAAAAAAGAAAAGTCTCTAAATTCAATCACATGCTGCTGTCAGTCAGATGTTAAATATGAAGGCTCATGATAGCCCTTCATGCATGACAGAATCCAATGTAGACACTGATGTTCCTACCAGCACTTCCCTTTACTTCATTGAAAACCCAACCTACTTCATAATTAACACCCAGGACCAAATAGCCTGAGAGGAAGGAACCAACATTTGATTCACCTTCTTTCTATGACATCACAGTTGGGATCAGGTCAGAGATTCAAATACCTATTAACATATTACAAACTGTAGCAGGCTTTCTCGTGGGCCACCAACCAACTCCCAAATCATGACACAGAAACTTGTTACTTATAAATGCTCGGCCTTAGCTTATGTTTGTTTCTGGCTTCCTTTTTTCTTTCTTTAACTTAAATCATCATGTTACTCGTCACCTATGTTTTTCCTTGGGGGGGTGTGTGAGGATTTTACCTTTCTTTCTGTATGTCTTCTTCTGTGTCTCCTAGCTGGCTGTTCCCTGGCTAGCCTCAGGCATCTCTCTCTTTCTCTTTTGTTCTTTCCTCTCTTCTTCTTCCTCTTCTTGAACCTAGATTTCTCTTCCTATTTATTCTCTCTGCCATCCAGACCCATCTATTCCTCTACTGACTAGCTATTGGCAGGTCAGCTTCTCATTAGACCAATCAGGTGTCTTAGGCAGGCAATGTGCAAGAGCAATACATGTTTTATAATTAAATAAATGTATCATAAACAAAGGAAACACATCCTTACATCATTAAACAAATGTAACACACCTTTACACAGCTAAAGTGATATCCCCCAGCATAAACAAATGTAACACACCTTTACACAGCTAAAGTGATATCCCCCAGCATAAACAAATGTAACACACCTTTACACAGTTAAAGTGATATCCCCAGCATAAACAAATGTAACACACCTTTACACAGCTAAAGTGATATCCCCCAGCATAAACAAATGTAACACACCTTTACACAGTTAAAGTGATATCCCCCAGCATAAACAAATGTAACACACCTTTGCATACTTGAATATTCCACAACAACAAACACTTAACATAAGAAACAGGAAAGATATGATGAGAAGTCTAAGTGAGCCCTGGCTTCATTTTTGTTATTTTAGATGAATGCATTTCCTCCATTCCCAGAGACAAATGCTATCACTCTAGTTTAAACTTTGTGGATGGAGTGAAAACACCAATTAGCTATTGACAGAAGTTGGCAGTTTCTAAATGAGCTGGTTAAAAGACATTTTTATAAAGAATGGGGGGAGGAAGAAAGAAGAGGAAGAAGAAGATTGACTCACAAAATGTCAGTACTCTATCCGAGTTGTTCATATAGTAAATTTTAAAATGAAAATTCTATGTATTTTGTTGTTTGTTCTAAAATAGGAAATAGAGTTAGGAGTGTGGTCTATCAAGGAGCTTGGTTGAAAACATTTGATAACTTCCCCCAAATGGCTACTATTGGGCTGTAGTCTTCAAAATAACCACACATGGAACACTTTGCAGCCAATGGAAATTATTAGCAGTTTTGAGTACTGTGAACCAGAAGTCTTGCATTGGCGCCTATGGAAGGGTGAATTCCAGTCTCCTCATTGTGTCACTGTGGAAACAGTGGCTTCGAAAGATTGACCAGCTGCCCGAGATCACAGGAGCATTGATCTAGTTCATGCTCCTCCCTAACTTTCATCACTAAACATCTTTCTCAAAGTCACTAGGTACAGTTCTACAGCTTGAGATGGGCAAAAAAAAAAAAAAAAAAAAAAACCCGGGTTGGAGGAGGAGGTAAAAAGAAGCAAAGGCTGAAATACAGTCCAGACTAAGCCATGAGACTGTCTCTGGAGAGGACGCCTTCCTAAGTCACACAAAGGCATTTTTATTAACAAGTGGTGGTTCAAGTCCTTCACTAACCAGTTCCTCTACCTGGGGGATTCTTACTCCAATGAGCCAAGGTTCTTGGAATATTCCCCCTGTCAGAATGGATGGTTGCCTAATAGAACCAGAAGTGGTTTTGCCTGTGGGAGTTGCTGTCTTCTTAAGCTTTGGAGAGTAGACTAGATAATACTAGGTAGGATGTGATGTTTTGAGACTATGAGAGGTTTTAAAACTGGAACTATGTGGTAAGGGGTGCACAACTGTATACATTTACTAAAAATTATCTAACTTTACATTTGCCTTAAGTAAACTGTACATATACTTTATTTATTTTTATCTCATGTGTATGAGTGTTTGACTCTATATGTATCTATGTATCTCATTTGGTTCCCACAGAGACAGGACAGACCTCGTGGAACTGGAGTTATAGACAGTTGAGAACTACCATGTGGTGTGGCAGGTGTTGTTCTTAACCACTGAGCTATCTCTTTAGCTCTCTATGATATATGCACTTGAAATAAAGTCAATTTTAAAAATGCTATGACCAGATCAACACCTCATTTAGTGGGAGTACTTCTACAGTGTGCTTCTACAAAGATAAAACATGTTTGGGAAGAAATTGGGTCATAATACAAGTAAACCAGTATATGTAATCTGAAAATGTAAGCATTCACGCAGAGTCCTGAGCCCAGAAGGTTACCCACTCCAGGTGGGCATTCATATAGAAATTCTTAATATCATCTTTGAACTTCTGTTCTATTAAGTGAAAGTGTATGGGGGAAGAGATGAAGTCCTGAATGGGTTTATATTATTGGCAAGCCCATGGCCATGTGAAGGATGCCAGGCTTCCTCTTCCTGAACGTTGGCATTATGTGCAGAAACTATCAACAGCTTCCCCCTCCACGATGATGGCAACCTGAAGCTGCTCTCCTGCACAGACTTCGTGCTGACATTAGCTGCCCCCCTCCTTGTCATTCTTGCTGCATATAATAAACTCACTGAGCTGCTGTTAATGCTTCTCCGTAAGAGCATGTGGCCTACCTGATCCCAGCTTTTCTGTATGTGTGTCTATCATTTCTGCATTCCCTATCAACCCCTTCATGTAAATTCTCAGGCCATGCTGTTCATGGTCAAAGATGGCAAAACTGGGCATGTGTTCATAAAGGGGACAATTGCAACATGCATCCACAGTTCCATGCTGCTCCATCAACATGTAGCATATGGCAGAATTCTATAAACAGAGTTCTAGGGAGCATCCATGCATGGAAATTCAGCAAGACTCTAATCCAGCGATGGCAAGTTTGCTTCCTCTATGACTAAGGTGCAAGGGAGGAAAATGACTGTCCCAAGAGGCCATACTTTCTATCTGAACCAGAACAATCTTCAAATGCACATAGAAAGCCATGGTTTTTGAAGCACTATGAACCACCTATTCAGTCCATTTGAGAAATCTGACTATTCCACAACTGCCAGTGTAAGGAAGCCCGCACTGGCCAATCCTTACTTCTCTGCATAGCCCAACCACTCACCCTGAAGTGTTGACGATGAAGAACAGGGGAAGATCAACCCACAGCGTCTTTCCCCACTCATCAGGCCATGGAAAGCATGGCAGAGTGTGTTGGCAGAATGTGTAGTTGTGTGACACTATTCCTGGGGAGACACAAATCGGTATCTACTCACCTCAGCTAAGGAATCCACAGCAGAACAAAGGAAGGATTCAACCAAGTCCAATTTGGTGAGCCAATGAGTTTTATTGGGGTTCCTTGCAGGAGTATGGGTGAGGGTTACTGACAGGAGCAGAAATGACTCAAAGACAGCTGCATTAACCAAGACTCATCTCAGCACAAAATCTGCAACGCTGGAACACACTGCGTGACTTTCAGGCAGCTCAACAGGTCAGGGTGTCTCTTCCAAGCAGCTTGGCTGCTCTGAGAGACACTCCATTGGGCCTTACTGCCGGCACAGGCTTGGAAAGGGAAAGGCCTCACGCTCCCAGTCAGTTTCAGAGTCCTCGTGGAGTTCCTGAGTCTTTTACCTCCTGAGTTGTAATGAGCCACCTTCTAGAACACCCCAAATCTTAAGGGGTTTCCCTGCAGGATGGAATTCTTTATATTGGAGGAAACTGCTACACAGTGTGTGGCCATATCAAGAAATGGGCGATAATCATGGAGTCGGTGTTGGGCAGTTTTCGGCTATTCTAAGAGAAATGCACACAGCACAGTGCAAAGCTGGGATATGCCAACTGTCAAGATCCCAGGTAAATACTTTTCCTTCTGCAGTTAAAGCTGACGTTACGCAAATAAAGATTACTGACTCCTATGTCCACTTGAAGTTTCCATTCATCTTTAGCAAGGTATCACACAGCAGGCTTTACGAATTACCAGATCAAGCCGAGAAGCCGTAGAGCAGGAGAACCTCTCAAGAGCAGTGACCTCTCAAGCAACAGCCACAGTGGCTGTCTTACAACCCATGTCCGGTTTTCAGTTTGCACCAGGCCTTACAAGTTCTGAAGCTAGCCCTTTCCAACACAGCCATTTGACCTTCTCAACATATATGTGACAAAACAGGGCGGTGGGGGGGGAACTGCACTATGCACCCAAGGGAACAATTGAAAGCAGGCTTTTTTTGCAGCCCAGCATTGCCTTCCAGGTATTTCTCCCATTCCTGTAGCTGTTTGGTTTGGCGTTGTTTTGTTTTTCAAGTTGGCATAAAAGTAGGCATTCCTATTTCAAAACAGCAAGCTCAAAGAATGACCAAATTAGACATATTTGCCGCACACGGCTCTCAGGAGCTTTGAGAGATGGCACCTTGGCATTTTGCTTGAGGCAATTAAACATATTTTTCTGGGCTTAAAATTTTCCCCTGTCATTGAAGAGTCTAAATAGATGATGAACACAGCCCAGAGAACCTTTGTGGGAAAGCATTACAGCTAAATGTCTATTTGTAAACCCAGCTGGTTTCCAGGTTAAAATGTTTAAAGGAAAGAAAAATAATGTGCTTTGTTTAAACACGAACAGAGGGAGGCCTACGTCCTGTCCCTTTCCTGAGGGTTTAAAACGCTATGCTCACAGAACATACGGGGCCGGATGACCAGGCTCGATAGCAGGAGGCAAAGATTTGCCCCTCCTTCAATGAGTGCTGAGAATCTTGGTAATTGTTGACAGAGAAGTAAACACAGGCAGACCTCCAGTTTTTGAATTCCCAAGTGGTAATTATTATAAGCCGCTTTAACCACCTTCAGAGAACTCTGTACAATCAGAAGATGCAGTACGCAAACAAAACAAAATCCTAAACGAATAGAAACCTTCATGGTTAAAGGCCTCAAACTTGTCCCCAAGACCCATCTCAAAGAGTGTTGTTCATGTCCCCCTCCCCGAGGTTACTTGTCTTGCAAACCCTTCTCCTCCTACAAGGCCAAAAAGTCATCCCTCTTTCAGAATGACTGGTAAAGTCAGCACTGAGGGTTGGGCCTGGTGTTGAGAGAGGAGAATGAGAAGCCCAACAACCTTGGCACATTGATTGAGCCCTTATATTTGCTACGAGCTGCTGTTCTGAGCTTGACACAAGTGCACAACAGCTCTCTGAGGTGGGTTATCCCATTTGAAGATAAAGACACAAAATCTCAAAGAGGTAAGCAACTCACCCCCGGGGTTATCGCAATTCACAATTCAAAGCTAATCTGACATCAGTTACCTAAGCGTAGACTGTTCAAGGACCTGTGTGGTTACCGTTCCCTGTACCACCCACCAGAGTCTTTTTCTTTTCCCCATGCTCTCCATCCTTGACATTGTGCTGCCAAAGTCATTGTTCATTCAAACAGTCAAACAGGCCAAAGCTGCTTTCAGCAGGACTGCCATCAGCCAATGGCTTTCTAGGAAATAGATAAAAGCACGCTGCCTTTGGTTTTGGTGCTCAGATCTGGGCTCACACAGCTGTGCAAAAGCAGCAAGATAATGCTACTCAGAGTGAAGCATGGGTTAGAAAAGGAAGCACTGCCAGTGTTGACAGCAGGCCACAAGGGATGGGTTCTCAAGGTCCCCACATTCCTATATGGCATCTAAAGGAAGGAGGGGGCTGGTTACTAAATGGAACGGCTTGGGTGGTTCTCTATTTTGATTGATAGGTTGGGTCGCATAGCTCCTTTTTCTCCTACAGCACGTGTCCCTTCTCATAGTGCATCTTATTTTAATCCTGTGAGCAAGGCATATGATCGTGAATAGAGAAATCCCTCAGGAACATTCACTTTGAGTTCACAGTTTTCCTCACTGTGCATGCACACCAAACCGATTTCCACCAGACTGGCCTTCCTGGCTTATCTCATTCTCAGATATACTGATAATATTCTTGAATAGAAACTCTCTACATTTGATTGTTGTTAGGGAATGAGAAACCTCCACTATTCGGAGAGAGGGAGGTATGTGTACCTCAATTTAGGTGGTGGGGAGGGGCTGGGATTTTTAGACGCATTGTTTGGAGAGGGGCGTGTGTGTCTTGCAGGTAAAGCAGCCAGGCACCCTTAAAAGAAGGGCGTGTGCAACCTAATCCTAGTTGAGTCCCAGGTTGCTAAGCTAGCCCCATGCTTGCCTGCCTGCTTTGAGAGGATTCCCTATCCAACCCCTTTTTATACTGGACACCCTCAGGCAGGACACCACCTCTGCTGTGTACAAAGAGGCTCTGGGCTTCCCGAAGTGGCTCGAATGGTGGTCATTTGTAAGGACAGTCGTTTTACATGGCAGCCATATCATGACCCCATGTGATTGCGCAGCAGCTCTCTGTGTTCTGCAAACAGACACAGATTCATCTAACGCATTCATTCGCGTGTTTGTGAAATCTTTGCCATGAGCCCCAAGTCCCAAGAGATTTTTTTTTGAATAAGAACTAGAGAACTGGGTAATTTGGAATAGCCTCATGAAACTCAATAACCCTTAATTGGTAGGCATGTAGCAGAAAGCTCTGTGTGTCTTATATAAGCACGGTCCTGAGGGAGAGCAGGATATGGCCGTCAGGGAAATACAACTAATCAATACAGTTTGCCTGGGTACAACCCTAGCTGGTGGGTAGAGACAGTGCGGGGTTTGTGCTGGGTCTGTTTCGAAGGCGATGGCCTCATTCTGACCCTGATGATGACCTCCTTCTGCTTTCACCAAGAGTTATGCTGCATGTCACTCGCTTAAATCTCCACACAGCCTCTAATGTAGAAAACTGAAGAATCTGCTTTGTTGCTGCGGGAAACCCTTATCACTAAGCAGGTTTCTAGGATTTATATAAGGGGATAAAAATCTCCTCTGAGCCTACAATAGAAGCTAGTCATTTAGCATGCCAATATTCCTATATTAAATCATATTAGCGTCTTTATTTTTCAAGAAGTATCAGGTCATGCTGTCTTATCAAAATCTGACAGAGTGAAATGTCTTTTCCATCTCCCGTGGATGAGATTAAGTTTCCATTGGCACGATCCCAGGGAAACTGGTGCCTCTGAGCTGGACTTTCAGAGCCCACATAATAGTGGCTTCCATTTTGGATGGTTCACACTCCTCGGACCGCATAAATCTTCAGCTAGACAACACCCCAGTGAACCATCACGGTTTCACTAGCCTTCAATAACTGGATAATCGAGCTATAATTTGGTTTGAAGGGTGTATGGGGAGACTCCATGCCGGCAATCTGAGCCTCAGAGAATGCAACCTACCACTAATAGGAAGGAAGCCACAGTGGTGTCAGCAAATCCTCTGAAGTGGAGCGTTTCCTTCAGGATACACTGTGCAGAGTCAAAAAAGAGGAGAAAGTTTGTAAGAAAATGAAGCGAGCGTCAAACAGAGAGCAGATTTATTTTCAGGATTATGCAAAGCACACCACACACACACACACACACACACACACACACACACATGGAAAGACCTTCCACTGTGCACTGTTGTCATGGTTACCTGATCTCTTATCAAACAGGAGAATCAAGCAGGGAAGGGAAACCTAGGAAATAGAGTAACCAGAGAGACCTGCATCTCTGTAGAGCTTTCATCCAACCGGGGCTGTCTGGGAAGGCTTAAAATCGGGGATGGCTCCATGTTGCTTTACCTGGTGTTTTCAAGGGACTTCTCTCACTGGGTAGGGTGGGACTTTGTCCTACTGTGCTTTTCGAAAGACAGAAACACAATGGCTAAAATGTTATTGGTCACAGGGGTCTCTAAATGAACATGAGTACCTTCAATTCTTTTTCCATACATTAAAAGAAAACATTTTTAGTTGTTAGATTTTTTTTCATTCATTCTTTTTTTTTTTTTAAATAAAACTGAATTTGACTACTTCAGATACTTTAGAATATTTTCTGTGGGGTTACAGTTTTAAATTCTTTAAAAACATTTTAAAAATCATATTATTTTTTATTTTTCAGTGTATCGGTGTTTTGCCTGTATGTGTGTCTGTGTACCATGTATATTCTGGAATCTATGGCAGCCAGAAGAGGGAATTGGATCCCCTGAAACTGGAGTGATAGATGGTTGTGAGCTGCCATGTGGGTGCTGGGAATCAGACCCAGGTCCCCTGGGAGAGCAACAAGTGCTTTTAACCAGTGAGCCATCTCTCTAACCCCTTACATTCTTTTTAGAGATGATGAAGAATACACATTCAATTTCTCTTTGCAATTATTATAGACTGGATGGAAAACCAGAGCCACCTGCCTTTACAATGCCTTCACCTTCCCAGCCACCCCTTCCCTTCCCCTCATAAACCATTGTTCTGGAGAAACATTGAGCCTGTAGATTGTTGGGTACAAATTCTCATGTTTCCAAACACAATCAACACACATAACAACAGTTTACTAAGTAACAGGCAGTCAGAATGCACAGAAGCCTGGCAGCATGAAAAGGCTAAGTCTGGAAGAGATGGGAATGTGGCTGCTTAATTCAGGTATTTGGGAGAGGGTGGAGAGGGTGAGCTTGGCAAGGAAGCCAAGGATCAGCAGTTTAACTGCCTCTGAGTCACTCCAGTTCTCACAACTGAAAGGCTTGAGACCCAGCTGGGAAGATCTTCAACATGGGAAATTTTGACTTCTCAAAGAGTTGGAAATTAACACTCTGAAAACGTGTATGATAGCTAATACTAACTATAACCTGGATGAGATCTAGAATCACCTCTGGGCATACTTGTGGTGGACTGGGTTAATGGAGAAGACCTGTCCACTGTGGGTGGCACCATTCCCTGGGCTGAGATTCTAGACTGTATTAAAAGGAGAACATGAGCTGAGCATAGGCGTTTATCTCTCTGCCTGGAGATGTGATGCTGCTAACTACTGTAGCTTCCGACTGCTTTAATGATGTAAGTGTGTCAAAATAAACACTTTCTGACATTACTTTTTTGTCAGAGTATTTATTTATCCCTGCAACAGGAAAAGTAAGTAGGACATGTGAGCATGGATTGAAGATTGTTTTTGGTGCTACCGAGTTAATATTTTATGCTAGACAAATGGCATCTCCTTGAAGCAACATCTTCATGAAATGTGAGGAAACTGAACTCAGAGGAGCTGGTTTATTCTAAGACTCAGAAAGCTGTCTCCTTTTTTGTTGCTTAGAGGAGTTTTCTTGTTTTTCTTGTTTTTGTTTTTGTTTTGTTTTGTTTTTTGATCCAGGGTCTCACTATTCAGCTCAGGTTGGCCATGAGTTCACTATCCTCCTGCATCAATTTCTCAAGTGCTGAGATTATAGGTGTGCCAAACCCAGCTTAAGGGCTTTCTTCTGAACTCATTTATTTCATTATCCAGCAATAGTGCTGCAAAGGGCTAAAGAATTCCTACCTAGAATAGTTTCACTCCTGATGAGATGTTTTAGAATACATACTTTAAATTACTTTCTTTTCATTTCTGCTTTACAGCACAATTTGTAGTTTGTATTCTTTTTGTGTATAATTAGGTGTAAAGTCAAGTTATAGTACCTGCAAGTTTTATTGTAGTATAGCAGTGGAGTTTCTTCAAACATGAGAGACATAGAGAGACCAGGCTCAGCATGGCTGCACTAAATTCTCACTCTTGAGGTCATTGAAAATTGATTCTAATTTTCCTTTAAAGTTTAAGATACAGAAACATTCTCTAATCTAAACTGAGAAGTCATTGTTCATGGAGTATCACTGTGAAATTTCTTAAAACAAATTAACCCTATGAATAATCAATTAGCCATGGAGAAGAGGAAAGGAAAATCCAACCCATTTGTCACTGGAAAGTCCATTTCTGTGTTACATTAGTCCAACTCTCAAACTTTTCTTTAGGCCAAGTGCCAAATCTAGAGTCCTAGAACTCCGTGAGTGAGAGGAAGAACTGAGAGAAGCAACAGTTGGGTGCTGGAAAGAGACTCAGAAATAAAATAATTAAGGCTTCACTCAGTCACTAGGAAATGAGACAGAAGGTAGCTTCTTGATTAGGAGTCTCGTGTGGAGAAAGCTATGAGCAAATCCCCAGGTTGTTTTACCCGACATCTCTCGAACCACAGCATTGTCATGATGCACATTCAAGTGGAAATTGGTCCGGGGAGCTTAGGATAACTTTGACACAGCAAATATACCCAACTAACCCACCTGCTTGCTTTTTATGTGATACAGAGGCCTTGAGTCTGCTTCCTTTCCTCCAGCTCTTTCCCAAAGAACTAAAACCAATACTGTAAATAATAAATTCACCTCAATTTTTTTTCTTTTGTTATTTTGGATCTGATCCTTTTTAACAACAACAACAACAACAACAAACCCTTCTTCAACATACATCCCACATTAAAAAAAAAACACAGGGAATCTGTGGAACTAGACCTGACTTCTCAAAGTTTTGATAAGGAACAATGTTTTAGTAGAGGGAGGGAACTTTTCAGCGGGAAGCTGAGGTTTCAAATTTTATTTGAGTTGTATTTTTATTAGAAACAATATTGTTTTTTCTTTGCAGACTATAAAAGACTAAATTTCATATTTCAATTTCTGTAAAGGCCCCAAGATCCAAACCCAACATTGAATGTGTGTGCTTGACCCATACCCAATTAGCATTAACAGTGTGGCTTATACATAAGGATGAGGCAACACACAGCCACCCACCACCAGCATGAATAATACATGCTACTTAGAGTCTGGGAGCAACATGCTGCAGAACAGACTTCTTTAATATTGAGAGCACATCTAAACTGTGATAAATAATGAAAATGAGATTAGTCTTTAAGATGTCTCTATACAACTTTGGATCTTAGACCATTGTTCTAGATTCTACCTGTATAGATTAAAATCTAAGTGTTCAAACTGGAAATACATACATGGTATAATTATAACATATAGATGCTCATAATTATTTATACTTACTTATATTTATACTTAGGAACTTTGGAAACAAATTCATGTTCCATAGAAGAAGTTGTATGTAATAGGAAATTGCAGGCTACATAAAACCCTATCTGGTATAGTTTCAAGGGACTTGCTAAGAAGGGCCTCATCAAAGAATATTTGTTAATAATATTGATTAATGTCAAAAAGCTTTTGTACACCTAGTGGATTTCAGACAAACAGTACCAATCACAGAGTCTCCTTGTGGCATTACCGACTTGGACAAAAGCTTCCTACAGTTTGCCTTGTCTGAAAGGTCCCTCTCCTGGGCATCTCCTCTTCCCTGAAGAGGCCTGTTCTCTAAAATGGATAGGCCTGAGGATCAAATGTATTTGCCATCAACAGACACCAGACTCAAAATGATATTTGTTAAAAAGTTCTGAATCCAGTTTTCCTTCATGATAAAATCCTGGAGAGGAACTGATGGCATCATGTTGTAGAGATGGGGGCTCGAGTAACCCAACCACCAGGCCTTCAACCTGAAGAGCAGAGCAGAGTGGGAAATCAGCAAGAGGAACCATCCACAGCTCCCAAATACTCTTCTCCCTGCAGCCTCCCAAGTGAACAGCTGAATCGCCATCAGAAATCAAAGAAGACATCATTAGGAAAGATAACAAACTCTTGTCATTACTAAATGATGCATATATATCAGCTCCAAAGATTCAGTGTCTTCCTTGCAAGTAAAATATATTGAAACGCTCGCTGGGCGGTGGTGGCACATGCCTTTAATCCCAGCACTTGGGAGGCAGAGGCAGGCGGATCTTTGTGAGTTTGAGACCAGCCTGGTCTACAAGACCTTGTTCCAGGACAGGCTCCAAAGCTACAGAGAAACCCTATCTCGAAAAACCAATATATATATACATACACACAACAAAACCCAAGAGAATTCAGATTGCCTATAGGACATCACTTTGATATGTATCATGGATGCTCCCAAAGGCAGATTTCTGTTGTAGAAGCATTGACGTTTCTCAAAACCATAAACTTTCTCCAGAAACATGGACTTCTAGGAAAAAAAAATCACAAAAGAATGCGAGTTAGAACCGAAAGACGTGAATTCCCTTCTCACATATTTACTAACTTTCCTTGTCAAAAATCTTCCCTCCTGAAGACAAGAAAACAATGTGATCAAAATGAAGAAAACCGCAAAACAACTTACATGTATGTCCAATCTTTGTGTTTTCTTTTTTAGTGTATTAAATTGTGT
This sequence comes from Dicrostonyx torquatus, assembly GCA_028555095.1. NCBI lineage: Eukaryota > Metazoa > Chordata > Mammalia > Rodentia > Cricetidae > Dicrostonyx > Dicrostonyx torquatus. Next base: position 2,519,285 of record JAQHUG010000126.1, on the reverse strand, counting down.
GTGTGTGTGTGTTAAAGTACTGAAGAAACTAGGGACACAAGAGACATACCTCAACATAGTAAGGCAATTGACAGCAAGCCCACAATCAACATTGACCTAAACGGTTAGAAACTCAAAGCATTTCGATTAAAATCAGGAACAAGACAAGGATGTCCATTCCCTCTATATCTATTCAATATAGTACTTGTAGTCTTAGCTAGAGCAATAAGTAAACTTAAGTAAATCAAGGGGATAAATGAGAAGGGAAGAAATCAAAGTATCTTTATTTGTAAATTATATGATATTTTTACATAAAAGGCCACGTATTTTTGCATAAAACCATGAAAAATCTCTACAGCTGATAAACACCTTCAGCATCAAAGTAACAAGATACAAAATTAATACAAATCAGTAGCGTTCCTATGTATGGATGCTGAACATATTGAGAAAGAAATCAGGGAAACAACACCTTTCCCTGTGGCCTCCAAAAATAAAATATGTAGGGGAAACTCTAAGAAAGTGAAAGACTCATATAATAAAATCTTTAAGACGTTGAACAAAACAAATTCAGAAAAAGGAAAGATCTCTCATCCTCCAAGATTGGTGGGATTAATACTATAATATGACCATCTTACTGAAAGCAATCTACAGATTCAATGCAATCTTCACCAAAATTCCAACATAATTCTTCACAGAAATTTAAAGGACAATTTTTCAGCTTCATATGGAAGGACAAAAACAACCCAGGATAGCTAACCCAATCTCGAGTAATAAACGAACGGCTGAAGGTATCACCGCTCCAGATTGCAAGTTGTTCTACAGAACTATGGAAAGAAAAACAAAGCTTGGTGGTGGCATAAAAACAGACATGTTGGTAAATAGAATTGAATTGAAGATCCAGACATAAGTCCACAGATCTAAGGACATCTGATTTTTTGACAAAAGAAGCCAAAAATAGCCAATCAAGAAAAGACAGCATCCCTAATGGATGGTGCTGGTTAAACTGATGGCTGCAGGTAGAAGAATGCAAATGGATCCATGTTTATAATCCTGCATGAAACTCAGGACCTCAACATAAGACAACATACCCTGAATCGGATAGAAGAGAAACAAGGGAATAGGCTTCAACTTATTGGTACAGGAAAGGGCTTTCTAAACAGAACAATGAAAGTGCAGGCACTAAGAACAATTGAAATATGGGACCTTATGAAGCTGAAAAGCTTCTGTATGGCAAAGGACACCATTATTTGGACAAAGTGGCAGCCTACAGAACAGGGGAAGATCTTTACCACTTACACGTCTGCTAGAGGATCAGTGTCTTGCTCAAACTCTAATCAGAGTTTTTTGTTTTTTGTTTTTTGTTTTTTTTGGTTTTTTTTTGCAGTAGATGAGGACCAACACAGAGAACCACAAATGGGCATTGTGCAGAGAGTGAGAGACTTTGGAGTACTCAGTCCTAAATGGGATGTTTTTCTCAAAGCCTCCCTGAGAGGTTCAAGGATCAAAGTGGAAGAAGAGGCAAAACAAACAAACAAACAAAAACCCAAAACCAAAACCAAACCAAACCAACCAACCAAACAAAAACAAAACCAAAAACCAAAACAACAACAACAACAAACCTGTAAGAGCCAAAGGTGGTGGGAGACTCCAAGGAAAGAGTGTCTTCCAGACACAACAGGACTGAGGCAAGTATGAACTCATAGAGGCTGAACCAACTCTTGAGCAGACATGCAAATTGCCCCCTTCACCTTGGTCTAAGTATTAAAGATCTGACATCAATGAAAACAAGCAGTTTGAGGTTTCAATTATTTACTAGAATGATTTCTCAGCAGGATTTCTATGTTGAAGGAATGAAAGGGACACCTAAGAAAGAAAGAAGGCTCAGTCACTGGCTCTGGATCCTGAGAATGTGAGGCGTTGTGGAACTAAGATATGGAGAAACCATAACAGAAAGATCTAGACTCACAATCAGGTGAGACAATAAGAACAAGATTAAGATGCAGTCATGTGTTCTGCTGTCGACAAGCTGACAGGGGTGGGAAATCTCACAAGGCCCCATGTCTAGGTGAAGAGCTATTAGACAATTAATGGCTGCTGACTGAGAGAGGGAAAATAAATCTTCTCCAGGAATGAGCTCCCTGCTTACCTAGTGGTCATTCCTAAAAACATACATGAACAACACTATATAGACTCAGCAGCTTGCATTTCTGTATTTATTTACTTATTTACTTTTTTTGGGTTATTTTGAGACAGAGTTTATCTGTGAGTGTCCTGGCCAGGCTGTGCTTGAACTCTGAGATCCACTTACCCCTGTCTCCTGAGTACTGAGATTAAGTGAATATGCCCCTGCCTGGCAAAACAGGGTCCATTTATAAGTTTTGTGTGTGTGTGTGTGTGTGTGTGTTACAATAATACTGAAATAAAAAAGGCCATGTACTTGGGAAGTACCAGGGATGCAGGGGGACACAGGAGAAGTTGAAAGGAGAAGTGGGGAGACAATGTAAATACAGTACCAATATATTAAATTCTAAAACACATTATTAATTTTTTTCACAAAAGAAGTCATCTTAAAGAACCCTTTACTCTTCTAAATCTACCTACCTGAGCACAGATAGTGGTCTATTCACAAATAGGTCAGTCATGTGAATTTTTAAGAGAATGATGGCAGCAGACCAACAACAATGATGTCTGTTTGATGTGTGTTCAAGAATTAGCAAGTTTTACTTAGATGCGAGATAACTTCAAAGTCAAGAAGTAAGCTTCTGTGATGAGTGGATCTCTATCAACCATCTCCATAGTTCCTGGGATTCCTTTAACATGGGGACATTTGTTTCCACCACAATTAGAGACAAAGGGCTTAAGAAGGCAAAACGAGGAAAGTGCACCATGCTGGTGATTTGCTTCAGTCAATGTGTAAGTAGCAGTATCAGACGTTTTCTCAAGTTTCTACTCTGCCCTACCTCTTAACACAAGGATTGAGATGTTTGCATCCCTTCTTGCTCTTGACCCTAGGATTGCATCCCCTCTGAACCTTGGTAGATCAGTTATCTCCACAGTCTCCAATGTCATCACTCAAATTCCTTCAGTGTCATAAGAACTGAAGGTTCTGCAACCAATGACAAGGCCATGAATTCACTCCCTAAGGAAAAAGGTAAAACAGGGAAGAGAGTCTTGTGTGAGAAAGAGAGAACGGTGAAACAGTGGCCAGGAGTATGTGTTTCAGAGAGGAGAATCGTGTCCAAAGGTATGACAGGCTGACAATTGTATGTCTGCTCCCAAGGACACCAAGGAGGCTTGTAAAAGGAGGTCTGCAGGGACCTAAAGATATTAGCAATTGTTCTGAATAAGATAGGAACCTACAGGAAGATTTGAACAGAGGAGTAATGTGATCTGAATTACATTTCAATAGGAACATCTTGGCTGTGCACTGAGAATAGACTCAGGGACATGAGGGGAGGGGCAGGGAATCCAACTTGAAGGCTGGAAACATGATGATGGCTAGGCCCTAGTCAGTAGGGAGTTTACAGTAGATGTAGTGTCACACGATTTGATTCTGGAGCTATTTTGAAAGTGAGACAATAATGTTTTTTAAGAAATCAGATGTGTAATTTGAGAGTGAGTGTCTAGTCCAAACCTGAAGATTAGAGCCTGAGCAATGGGAAGAATGGAGTTGTTTTTCTCTGGAGCAAGTGAGACTTTAGAAGGAGCTAGCTTGAGTAGAATATTAGGATTCATGTTGAACACTAATTTGACATAGTGCAGGCATTGAACAGCAGGAAATCCAGGCTAGTATTTAAAATTCCGATGTTCGTGTGAAATTAACATGGAATTAAGCATAGATAAAAAAGACAAGAGGACCAAGTATCAATCTCTGGAGCAATGCAAGAGACTGTTAAGAAGGGACTGATTACACAAAGCAAATGCCAATCATTGATCAGCACAGAACACAATGACCACTCATGGTCCATTGAATTAGTTATCAGAAAGACTTTAATGGCTTTGACAAGGAAGTGTCAACAGAGGTGGGAAAGTCCCTGCTCCCCACTGTCTCTTACCGGAAGGAATGAAAAATGAGAATCAGGGGACAGCTAATAAGAAACTCCCTTCAAGGTATCTGTTGAGAAGGGAAGAGGAGAACCAGACAAAGGGATCTGAAAGTGAAAAATAGTTCGCGAAGGTCTGATGCTTGTTTGTCCTTAGGATGATGAGAAATACCTAACAGAAACTGGGAAAAACACAAGCCGGGTGGGATAAATGAGAAAGAATGCTGGAGTGGTGGTTCTCCATGAGTACACATGGCTTCAATGGAAGGGAATGGCCTCAACTGGGAGTATGGTCATGATGCAGTCTTTCCACTCGGCCTCCTTCCGAACCATTTGTCATCTCCATTGCAACACTAAGTGAAATAGATTGAATGGTTTGCCCCTCAAAATGTGCTGAAGTCTTATCCTTAAATGTGGTGACATTTGGAGATGGGGACTTAGGGAGATGATTAGGGAAGAGCTAATGCTGAATGGACTCCGTGTACTCATAAAAGGGACTCCAGAGAGAGAAGCATCAGTCCTTCTACCAGGTAAAGATATAGCAAATCTTAGCCACATATGAACCAGGAAATAGACTCACATCAGGTGCCAAGTATATAAGAACCAGAGCAGTGAACTGTAAATGTCAGCTGGTGTTTGGTGAGGATGCACACCCCTGTAATCTCAATACTTAGGGTGCTGGTGCAGGAGAGTAGCGAGTTTGAGACCAGCCTAAACTATGTAGTGAGACTCTGTCTCTAACAACAGCAACAATAGTGAGGAAATAAGTAAATAAATGTCTATTATTAATAATTCATACAGCTGGTGGTATTTTGTTAAAGCAACACTCTATAGCTTTCCTTCCTCCCTTCAATAAATTGGTCTTTAAAAATTACTTCACATTTTCTCTTCTGTTTGCTTCTTCAAATGTAAGTGTGTTTATTGCCCACCTAAGCCAAAACCTCTTTAGAGCTCTATGCTCATCTTCACAATCACTATCATACACTGTTATGTCAAAGGCCACAGGCATTTCAAACATAGCACTTCCCCAAACGAAGCCATCTTTCCTTCCAAATGTGCCTCTACGCATTAGGCAGCAGAAACAGCATGGGAATGAGTAGCAGACATCTTCCAGGTTTATATTTTCATTCTTTTGGAAGGTGTTTTGTGGCAAATAGGAATTTCTGATTTCTTTTGTCCTTGCTGGGTGACTTTTACTGGGGACATAATGATGAAATATCTATTCACCCCAGACAGGTCACCAACAACAAATGGACCAAAAAAAAAAAATAGAAAAGAAACTACTTCAACATGGGCAACATGAATGATGGAAGCTGAATCCCTAGAATACCTTGGTCACATCTTACAGGTAGCTCCACTTGAGACAGTTTCCTCTTCCCTGGCAAGTTTCCTCTGATTATCTAGTCTTGGAGCATGGAGGATGTTTGGGTATCTTAGAGTTTTCTGAATTTATAAGTTTCTTTAGCTTCTTAATTCTTGTGAGCGTGCGAGCAAGTGAGTGAGTCTTCCGTCTTCCTCCAAACTGTTTCAGTCTGGGAGAATAACTACACCATAGTCTTTATTAAGAATTGAACTTTAGGAAGGCCAGAAAAAGGGAGATTCGCATCCAGATATGAACACAAGAAGGCCATCAACTAGGTGGGGGTGGGGGTATGATGGAATATTGTCAGGATAAAGTGAAGGCTGGGAACGGAGTCATGGAGAATCTCTGAAGTGAGGTTGCAAGAGAAAATTCTCAGAGTTCATCCTGGGACTTGCCTAAGAGCAAGAATGACTGTGTAGCTTGGGGCAAGGCCAGGAAGAGGGAGGGCATGAGGAAAGAGTATCCATCTGGATTGGCAATGGGCACAATGGAGGCGGGGGAGGGGGTGAGGAAGGGTTACATCTGGTCTGGGATCGTGGAGAACTTGTTTATAGGGAGCTAGAGTCATAATTTTATCCTGAAACTGAAAGTTGAGTCATAGAGGACATGTAAGGAAAAAGACTAATGTCTCAAATTTGCATTTGAAAAAAAATAAGCAGTAGCTACAGGATTGACCAATGCAGTCCCGACTTGGCAAGAAGAGAATCCTAATAGGGTATCACAAAGATCAGGCCCAGGGAAGTTGAGATTGAATGAAGACATAAGCCAGTGAGGAGAAAGGGGAGAGAAAGTTAGGAGGGAATTAAAGTACAAACCTGCTGGTTCTAAGCAACATGGGCTGAAGGAATTTGAAAGCAAGATTCCTGGTATGTGTGTGTCCCCACCCCTTACCCAGATCAGAGAGAGCCTCACACAGCTATTGGGGGGGGTTAAAATGAAATAATGGATGTCTGACACATGGAATAGGCTCAATAAACATTCTCTTCCCTGCTGCTCTCTTATTACTGGCATCATTGCTTAGCAGTAACTGAAGCCAGAAACGTGGGAGTAAATTCTAGCCCCTTCTATCCTTTGCCCTCGAGTCCACTATCCCAGAGTTCAAGAGCTAAGAGAGGGACAACCGGGGAGGGAAGCATTCTGGGTGGGGTGTGTGACTTGCTTCTGGCCTGAAATTATGTTTCTGGAAGAATAGGCCAAAGGGTACTCTGTTTCAAGACACTCTGTAGCCTGTACCCTTCAGGACTTGCAAAGGAGTGAGTCATGGCTACCCCTAGAACAATGGCTTCTCCATCTCTCCTGCTTCTCCCTCTTTCTTCAGGTCCATTCAGAACCTTCTAAATTAGAAGGTGCTCACCCTTCTGCAGAGAAGGCCAGGCAGAGTCTCAAAGAAACTCAGGATGACTGGCTACCTGAGATGCTTATTTAACATATCAAAAACCGTATCTCAGCACTTCTAGTACCTGTTATAGAGTCATCATCCTGGTTGGCCCCTACCCTAAACCTCTCCTTTCCTTGAGCTTCTCTTTCCTCCCCGCAGCTTCTCTTCTATATAACCTAGCTTATTTTAGTCATGTGATCTCTTGGCTCACGGGTGCTCTCTATACCTCCCAAACCCCCATGGCTGGGTTCAGTCTGTTGGCCAGGTTCAGCCTAGACCCTTCCAGATGGCTCTGACTGCTTACTCCCTAATATCTACGAGAAATCTTTTGCTCATCCATACCTAGGAGCAATCATGTCCTCCTTTTTTCATTCAAATTAGCTAGATCCTAAACAGAGCTGAGGATGGTTTAGGATCTCTTATGGAATGGGAGATGTATATTGTTTTACTTTGTGTGTGTGTGTGTGCTTGTCCACATGTGTGAGGGTTCTCATGCACATGGGTACATGTGTGTGCTGAAGCCAAAGGTCTATGTGGGATGTTGTTCCTTAGGAACCATCTGCCTTGGTCTTTTTGAGACAGGGCCTCTCACTGTGACCTGAGATTTGCCAGTTCAGTTAGATTACCTAGCTAGGCAGCCTCAAAAGTTGATCAGTCTCGGCCTCCCTAGGGTTGGACTCACAGTTGTCCACCAGTTGAGCTTCATACATGGGTTCTGGGGATCAAACCCGGGTCTTCATGTTTGCACTTGACCCAGTGAACTACCTCTTCAGTCCCAATTGTCTTATTTTTAGAAATAGTTAAGGCCAGGAAAAGGCCAAAATATGCAGATGGAACACAGATTCATTGCGGACAAGGATGAGGGAAAAGAAAAAGAGGCGAGGGAGCTTTGGGGCAGACTCAGATGTCCTGGTCTTGGATTGACTTTGATTGCTGCATTCCTTCAAATGACTCCAAGCTACCTGCACCAAAAAGGATAAATCTAAGACTATGTGAGCTACAGCTCAATAGAGCATGTTTTAGACAGAGGACCAAATAAATAGAAACTCTCCTAAGTAGATAATAAGGGTTCAATAAATTTAGACTCAAAGAGTAATGATGAATCCAGAGAAGTTATGAGTCACCAAAGTTGCACTCACTTCTTCCTGGGTGTTGGTTCTTGTATTATTTTTTGTGGGGGGCAGGGGAGATCGTTACGATAGACTTACTGTGTAGTCCAGGCTGGCTTTGAATTCACAGCAATCCTTCTGCCTCAGTTTCTGGAGTACCACCATACTTAGCAATAGCTGAATTTTAATAAAGAATTCTTAATGCTGAAAAAAATGTCCGAAAGAAAATTCTTCAATAGGATGATCTTTTTTGTATGCAAAGTATTTTGCTGTAACACAGAGGGGACTTCTCAGTGATAGGAAAGGCCATGAAGATGGCTGAGAGGATTGGGGGAAGAGCACCTTACCTGCCCCTAAATCTATAAGCAATAGGAAAAAGGTTGCCCTTTTTATCCTTTCTGATTAATGTGTATTAGTTGTGCAGAGTAATGGGTTTCACTGTGACAGTTTCATACCCCCATGTGGCTTACTTTGGTTGTGTTTGTCCTTCCTTCTCACCTCCTTTTAACCCCCTCCTCCACTGACTCTCAGCCTTCCTAACACTGCAACCCTTTAATACAGTTCCGCATGTGTGGTGACCCCATGCATAAAGCTATTTTCATTGCTACTTCAGAACTGTAATTTTGCTATTGTTATGGATTGTAATGTAAATATCTATGTTTTCTGATAGTCTTAGGCAACCCCTGTGAAAGGGTCATTGGATTCCTAAAGAGGTTGAGAGCCACTGCACTCCTCCTTCCCCCCAACTCCTTCTTCTTCTCCAATGGTCTCCCTTCTAATTTTTACATTTTTTCCTTCCCTGGAGGAAAGAAAACACTCCATGCTTGCCTTCCTGTGTCTGGATTATTTTGCCTAGTACATTGATTAATAATGACTGTGCTTTTAATAAAGGTGCCTTCCTCTGCCATCTCTGTTCCATTCTATCATAGGCCTTCCCTGGATTGCAGTTCTGGCTCATCTCCGAGTCTCAGGCAGAAATAGTTGTGTTGACCTGAGGGGAGATGTTCACGGGACACAGCAAGGAAGGCGCCTGGCCACCAGAATGGGAACTAAAGTCATTGTCGGGCTGACATCTGATTCTCACTCACCTGTAAGGATCACCCAGACATTGAGCACCTCACTTGCCTTGTGTTGACCAATCAGGCACGTGCCAGAGAACTAAAAGTGACTTCATCGTGCCACTCGTGTCTATCAGTGCTTGGAGAACCCCCTGCATGCCTTTGAAAGGGATGCTCTCTGCTATTTCTCACAATCTCTCCAATTTCATAGTATGGAAGCATCTTGAGTTCCTTCCTAATCCAGTCCCATCTCTTCCCCAAATGTGTTTATTTTATGGGCCTTTCTAGTAACTAATTTCTTTCTAAGCAACTCAAAACTTCAAATGTCAAAGTCTTGACTCTTCATCATCATGTTTCGTTCCCACAGAGTGCATAGAGGCCCCACACTAAAGTATGGAATAGCGTCTGTCATCCATGGCAGCAGAACGTGGAGGTTGGGGACATGAAGAGTAACCGCTTTCTACTTGATCTATTGCTTGACCTCCCACTGTCCTGTTAGGCAGGACCGAAGTGGTGACTTCTTCCAGCAGCACTGCCTGAAGTGGCCATTCTTCTTCACCCCTCCCTAGCTGTGGTAAAGGAAGAGTGAGCATTCTGACCAGTGTGCTGCATAGTGGGTACCAAATAATAACAGCAGTGGTCTTCTCTCATCTGTAGCTCAGGGGCAGCAGCAGTTAGGTGTCACTAATATGCTGCTCACTGAATTCTTTCAACCTCTGCTTCCAACCCCAATTGAACCCTTCTCCGTAACCCTTGACTCCATATTCCCCTGACACAACCCTTCTGGGGCCTTCTGAGTCCTTCCTTTTCCCAGCCCCAACACCAACAAAACACAAGACTCAGCCTGTTAATTGCTTCCTTCCTACCAACAAGGTAGCTAGCCACCTGCACCTGCTGAGGTCCTGCTCCCGCCTATAGGGCTGATGAAAGAGTCCTATTTCTTTTGAAGTTCAAAAACAGTTAACTTTTACCGAGTGCTTACTGCCTGCTGACTACAATTAGGTTGGTTAGTCCATGTGTGGACAAGGAGCAAGTAGGTAGTGGCTAGTGAGGGACCAGCTACCTCTGAACCCAGGCTCACTCACCTATTGCCGCACTGAGCTCTGCTTCAAACGGAGTCCTTGGCTCTCTTTCCCATGCACTCTCCCAACCTGTTCTGTTTGGAATTACAGAAGACTCAATGGCCAGGGACAGCAAAGGTGACTTAGTAGTCCAAAGGACTTGAAGTTTTCTTGGAAGTTCCTTTGTCTACCTAGTCAAGTGGACTGGCAAAATCAAGGAAACATGTGGAGATGCACAGGACGGCAGGCAGCAGATGGCTGCGCGCAGCTGCACAAGCCCTGCATTTCTGTTCTTTGAAGTCGGTAGGGATATGACATTAATTTTGTGCCAAGCATGTTTTTTATTCTAAAATTTAAATGTCCACATTGCGGAGCATTTGGAGACACAAGAAGGTTAAAATGAATCTCACATATAGTCTTACTTCCTGCAAGTGGCCTGAATTAATATTTGCCAGGATTTCTCCCAGAGCCATATATACATATATATACACACACATATATGTATATATATATACACACATACACATATTCAAATATGTGTGTTTCTAGGTAGAATGTCTGTGATAGAGAAAGAAATTTATTCAGATACTCATGAAATATTTTAATAAACAGTTTATTTCTCTGCAATTGCCTTTTCGAAAACTCCCATGTTTCAAATGTATTTAACATTTTGTAGCACATATTATTGTACAAAATAATGATTCTAATGATGTCACTCAAGCATGCATGTCACAAACTGTTATTTTTTTCCCCTCTGTTTTCTTCTCCTGTCCTTCTTTCGTCCTCTTCCCAAGCAGTGCCCACCCTCACATTTAGATAGTACCAGTTTCTTTAATGGCAGAAAATTATTCAATTAAAAACAATTTATTTAACCATTTCACAAAGATAAGGTATTGGGATTTCCTGATTGATTTCAATGATAAGCAATACCATCTCTCTTTATATCCTCAAGATCATTTACCAGAACTGGAAACGCTGGGTTAAAAGTATAAATTCAACGGCTTTACGTTTGGTATATGGTTGGTTAGCTAAATAAAATGTGAAGTTTGTGCTAGTTTTTTGTAAATGGATAAAGCTCTTCTGATAAATTAGCACATTGATTTGAATGAATAAATCTTTCAAAACTTGAAAAGCAAACAGATGGAAAGTGTATCCACTTTGATGGGATAGTTGGTATTTGAGGGCTTCATAAACCTCTGGAGAATTTGACATGATTGAAAATATGGTCTTTAGAAACACAGAAAAAATATTCTCCCTAAAATAAGGAATTTCACATAAGAGAGAGAGAGAGAGAGAGAGAGAGAGAGAGAGAGAGAGAGAGAGAGAGAGAGAGAGAGGCCAGAAACTGTGGACTACAAAGTGGATGTTGAATGTGAAGAGATTCTTCAGTCCTTGACTGATTACCTTCTAAAAGCTTTTAAAGATGTCAGCTTCCTGAAGTTTTTGTGTCCTGGGCTGCACTTAACAAGCCAGGTTAAATGTGGATGATGAAGATGGTCGGGAAGAACACCGGCTTTGATGTGTCACCACACTTAACCTTCAATGATTAGGGAGTTGATTATCCGCTCCCTCAGCTGCGGAGACCCTTCTTTTCTTTCCTCTTCCTAATAGTTAAGCAGATTTATGCTCAGACAAAACGTGGGCAGAAGCCATGAAGGAATATAAACCCAGTCCTAAATGAAGCCCATTATCTGTTTGGCATGAGCAACAGTGATTAAATGGTACCTACTGCCCTGAAGGCACACAGCTGGGTACCAAGGAGATAAATCAGCTTAGGCAATTCCCGGCCTGGCCCAGGATGCTTTGAGACAAGGCATGGGATCAACAACAGCATGTTTAGAGAACGAAGTCTACAGATTTCAAGTGGGGTTCACACCCAGGCAGACATTAGACCTCCTATGAATAATCCACCGTGCTCCATGGACCAGACAGGGACAAAGACTCTCAGAGGGATTAAATGCTTCTCTCAGTATCACTCATACCGTGAACAACAATGTATTCTGAGAGCAATGCTGGTGAATACCTCCCAGTGTCCTGTCCCCCGCCCCCCGCCCCGCCATGATAAAACTGGACAGAGTACTGTCATGTGCTAGGTCCTCCACTAGACAGTAGAGGATGTAGAAGAACAGACCTTTTCTTTAAAGAGCTCATGACACATGGAGAGGGCAGATAAACCTGAGGCTGGCAAGATGGCTCAGCAGCTAACGGTAGGGGCGCCTATGGCAGAGGACATGAGTTGGGCTCCCGTCAACCACATTGAGCTGCTCACACTGCTTGTTGCTCCAGTACCAATGCCTTTGGCCTCTACTGGCATTTACACACACGTACATATCTACCCACAGACAATAGACACAATTAAAACAAATCTTTAAGAAAAAGAAATTGAAGCTATAATACTGAGAAATAGAATGTCTGATAAGGAAGAAGTCACATGTCAGTGATTATGAAAGGCTCCAGACCTTTATGTCTTCCTTCAGTTCCATTATTATTATTATTATTATTATTATTATTATTATTATTATTATTATTATTTCGAGACAGGGTTTCTCTGTGTAGCTCCAGCTGTCCTGTAGACCAGGCTGGCCTCAGATCTGCCTGCATTTGCCTCCAGAGTGCTGGGATTAAATGTGTGTACCACCACTGCCAGGGTTGCCATTCCTACTTTAAGTGCCATAAGTACAGAGAATTCCTGTACATAAAACCAAGTACACTGAACCTCATAGAAGAGAAAGTG
>JAQHUG010000126.1:2478784-2505530 GCA_028555095.1 Dicrostonyx torquatus | reverse complement strand
CTTGGCCAATTAACTCTAGCTTCTTAATGGCTAATTCTTATATTAATTTAACCCACTTCTATTAATCTGTATATTGCCATGTGGCAGTGATTTACCAGCAAAGATTCGGCATGTCTGACTCTGGCGGCTCCATGGTGTCTCTCTGACTCTGCCCTTCTTTCTCCCAGAATTCAGTTCTATCTTCCCTGCTTACCTAAGTTCTGCCCTATCAGCAGGCCAAGGCAGTTTCTTTAATTCATTAATGGTATTCACAGCATACAGAGGGGACTTTCACATCAGTCATCAAAAGAACAAATGATCCAGTAAAAGAATGGAGTACAGACTTAAACAGAGAACTCTCAACAGATGAATCAAAAATGGCTGAAAAACACTTAAAGAAATGTTCAACATTCTTAGCCATCAGAGAAATGCAAATTAAAACAGCTCCGAGATTCCATCTTACATCAGTAAGAATGGCAAAAATAAAAATAAAAATAAAAAACACTGATGACAGCTTATACTGGAGAGGTTGTGGGGTAAAGGGAACACTCCTGCATTGCTGGTGGGAGTGTAAGCTGGTACAGCCCCTTTGGATGTCGGTATGGCGACATCCAAATTTCTCAGAAAATTAGGAAACAACCTACTTCAAGACCCAGCAATAGCACTTTTGGTTATACATCCAAAGGATGCTCAATTATACCACAAGGGCCTGTGCTCAGCTATGTTTATAGCAGCAATATTCTTCATAGCCAGAACCTGGAAACAACCTAAATGCTTCTCTTCTAAAGAATAGATAAGGAAAATGTGGTACATTCACACAATTGATTACTACACAACAGAAAAAAATGGAATGTTGAAATTTGTAGACAAATGGATGAATCTAGAAAACATCATATTGAGTGATGTAACTCAGACCCAGAAAGACAAATATCATATGTGCTCACTCATAAGTGGCTTTTAAGACATAAAACAAAGAAAAACCAACCTTCAGTTCACAACCCCAAAGAACCTAGACAACAAAGAGGACCCTAAGGGAGACATACATGGATCTAATCTACATGAGAAGTAGAAAAAGACAAGATCTCTTGAGTAAACTGGGATCATGGGCATCATAAGAGAGGGTAAAAGGGGAGTGGGGAGAAAAAGAGGGGAGCAGAGAAAAATAGATAGCTCAATAAAAAATTAATTAGGGAATACTAGGTAATATCAGAGGCTTTTGCATATGCAACACAAGAAATAGATGAGTGTGTAGTCACCCTTAATAAAAATAAACAAACAAACAACAACAAGAATTTAATTGTTTAATAAATATTGATTGTTATTCTATTTTTTTCTGAAAAATTCCAAGTCTTATAAGCAGTGAAGAATGGAACACTGCCGTTGTGGTTTGCACAAAACAACAGATGAACTGTCCATCTCAAGTACCACTTAAAATCCATATTCTTTCAAGCATAGATGGTTGAGAGCTAGTTTCAGGATTGTCTGTTTGTTTGGATCGGTTCCTGAGGAAGAACATCCATTAATAAAGGTCATGGTAACTATTAATGGAATTTACTCTGGTTGTCAAGTTTTCTAAATTACCTCCAAAATTCTAGAAGTTACAAACGGCAAGAAAAGACTTCATGAATGTATGCATGTGACCTTTCTGTCTTTTAGAATCCCACGTGACAGTATTTCAATGGCCACTAAGAACTAAAATGTTGGGCCAGAATGGGAATGACACGTCTGTAGCTTGATAAGATATAGATTTACTGAGAAGCTGTAAGTTTAAAGGCCTCACCTTTGCAAGGGACCCAGCTAAGAAACTCTGCCCTTCTGACAAAACAACTTTACAAGCTGCCTAATCCTAGGTGTCTTAAAACCTATTTCCATCCTCGGGCATTCTAGCTAGAGTCCTTTTCCTGTCCAGTGCCATTTGGTCCTACTAAGCTTTGGTTCCTTGGCGGTCAGTAATCATTCTCTACTGACATCTCTTTGTAATTTCTTTTGTTCAAAGACGGGTTGGTACAGTGACTGGATACTGGCAGATTGTCAGCAGATATGTGTTATGCATGTTGGAGAAAAATAGCTGACAGTGGAAAGAGAATAGAGAGGGTGTCATTCCCTCCTTGATCAAATTTAATTATTCTTTCCTGGGCCCTGTGTGTGTGTGTTGCTATGTTCTAAATGTGATAAATCTGCATCCATCTTTATAATACCTAGTTTTAGCAAGAACTCTGTTAGGTTAGCACAGCAAGACTCTGTGTTGCCAGGGGTGCACGCACTTGTGTTTCCAGCACTCTGACTTGAAGGCAGGAGGAATAGGAGTTCCTGGCAAACCCAATCTACATGGCACTACTTTGTCAGAGAAAGGAGAGAGAAGAGGGAGGAGGAGAAAATGGGGGAGAAGGAGGAGGATAGAGAAGAGAGAGTTCCCCATCTGAAGTATCTGATCAATTACCTTAACCTGCCATCAGCAAGAATCCTATCAAGTTACTTAGACTGGAATTCCCCTTCTCTCTGATGTTTTCTCTTGGTAATTTTCCATCTACTGACTAACTTCTTACTCCCATGATGTTTCTTGGCTATAAATCACTGCTTGTCCATGATGTATGTGGCAGTTTCAATGAGACTGTCTCCCCCTCCCCTCACAGAGACTCATACATTTGAGTCCAGTTGGTGGAGTATTTCAGAAGGATTAAGAGGCCTGTCCTTGTTGGAAGCGGTGTTTCACTGGGCGTGGACTTTGGGGATTCAAATGCTCACACAAAGCCCAGTCTCACTCTGCTCTCTCTGCTCCCTGCTTATGGAGCAGTAAGTACTCAGCTACTGCTTCAGTCCCATGCCTATCTGCTTGCTGCCATGTTCCTTGCCATGTTGGTCATAGATTCACCATTTAAAAAAAAAACCTATAAGCAAGCCCCAAGTATGCTTTATAAGTTGCCTTGATTATGGTGCCTTTTTGTAGAAATAGAAAAACAGCGAAGACATTGTACTGGATTTTGAGATCAATTCTATGTTGCATTTTTTCTCCCAGTGCCCCAGTGTCTTCTTATTTATTGTTGAAGAATTTTCCCTTTCATTAAAAATAGATTTTTCTCATACAATATATCCTGATCGTTGTTTCTCCTCCCTCCACACCTCCCAGGTTCTCTCCCCCATTTCTTCTCCCATCCTAACCCACTCTCTTCTGTCTCTCATTAGAAAAGAACAGGCTTCTAAAAGATAGCAAAACATAATAAAATAAAACACAATAAGATAAAACAAAGACCATCACATTGATGTTGGACAAGGCAAGTCAACAGAAAGAGAAGAGTCCAAGATAAGGTACAAGAATCAGAGATTCATTCGTTCACACATGCGGGAATCCCATAACAACACTAAACTGAAAGCGTAATGTACACACAGAGAGTGAAGCACAATTAATAAAAATTCAGGGTCAGAAATTGGGGTTCAACCTGAAGACCCGAAAAGCAAAGCAGCCAGCTACTGGCTCTTACGTCAACCTCAGTCCGAAAATGGTGATCCTGCCTCCAGGAATCTCAGAATGAGACTGTGTGTGAAAGCTGTCTCCCCCATCTTATATTTCTCTCTAGGGTTGGGATTGAAGGCGAACACCACCTGATTTCTATGGCAACTAGTGTGGCTACTGGAATTAAAGGTGCGTTTTACCATAATCCGGTCTGTAAGGCTGATCAGTGGGACTCTCAGATCTTCAAGAAGTCTTTATTTATTAAAATACAATTGAAATGCCACTACATTTCCCCTTTTTGTCTAAAAAAAGAAGGCTATAACTAATATAAGAAAACTATATCCAATAAGTACAATGACTATATACAATATATACAGGCAATATTACATCAACAATGTCTAATAAATTTGCATTTGATAAATTCAGAGAAAATATTTCATATCTATTCTATCTTGGTGAGTCCAAAGCCTTATACCTAATTTACTTTCTATCATAACTTGCTTTCTGTGTCTGGTAAACTATAATTATAGCTATCTAATCGTCAACTCACTCAGAGACCCAAGAAGGAAACAATACTGAGTAAGCAGGAAGTGCAAACAAGAGACTTCCAAAAATTGTGAGTAATGACAGAAACAGCTGGCTGCCTGGATAGTCACCCAAAGTTCCTCTGCAACATTGGGGCATCCATCTTTGGCCTACAGGCCTAGCATATTTGACAGAGTTTTCTGTGAAGCAGGATACTTTGTGTCCTGCTTGTCTAATTATGACAGCATAAAGTCAGCGCTCAAGGCAGGGGCATTTTCTTGCCCATTGGCTTACTTTTGCCACAAAGAAAGGAAACTCCATGTGGAGTTTCTTCAATGCCCATTATCTTCTCTGAAGTAGATTGGTGCTGCCAGAAGTAGACTTGTCTCATTGTCATTAAAAAGAAGAACTTAGGTTATTAAAACATCTTAAATGTCATATTTTGTAGATCTCTGAAGTCTTTAAAGATGCTCTATCTATCTAAACTATATCTTTGTTTGATCTTGAAAACATACCTAATGTGACTAGAAGTTCGATTATGCTAGGTGATTAACTGATAACCTATATTTCTTTATTATCCTAAAGTTGATAATTTTTAAGAACTAGAAATTTGCATTGCATTGCTAAATGAGTTGTATTGATACAATACCTTGAAAAAGATTAGAAATGTATGTACAATATGTTTTAACAAAATTAATTTCAAATTTGTATCAATATACAAAATTTGTACACAATATATAAAAGTAAAACCAATGTAAAACATTTAAAACTAATAGTTGGCTTTTAAAAAGTAGATTCCATAATCTACCTTTTTATCTTAACATATCTATATTCTCCCTTTTTATTTTCAGAGTAGATTCAATAATCTACCTTTCTATCTTTTTATTGATTTTATTGAGCTATACACTTTTCTCTGCTCCCTTCCCATCCTCTCCCCTCCCCTTCAACCTTCTCCCGTGATCCCAATGCTCCCAATTTACTGAGAAGATCTTGTCTTTTTCTACTTCCCATGTAGATGAGATCCATGTATGTGTCTCTTAGGGTCCTCATTGTTGTCTAGATTCTCTGGGGTTGTGATTTGTAGGTTGGTTGTTTTTTTACTTTATGTTTAAAAACCACGTATGAGTGAGTACATATGGTATTTGTCTTTCTGGGTCTGGTTTACCTCACTCAAAATGATGTTTTCTAACTCCATCCATTTGCTTGCAAATTTCAAGATGTCATTATTTTTTTCTGCTGTGTAGTACTCCATTGTGTAAATGTACCATATTTTCCTTATCCATTCTTTGTTCGAGGAGCACTTAAGTTGTTTCCAGGTTCTGGCTATGACAAACAATGCTGCTATGAACATAGTTGTGCAGATGTGCTTGTAGTATGATTGAGCATCCTTGGAGTATATACCCAATAGTGGGTATTGCTGGGGCTTGAGGAAGGTTGTTTCCTAATTTTCTGAGAAATCACCATACTGATATCCAAAGGGGCTGTATCAGCTTGCACTCCCACCAGCAATGCAAGAGTGTTCTCTTTACCCCACATCCTCTTTAGCATAAGCTGTCATCAGTGTTTTACCTTTTTATCCTATCATAACTATATCCCCTTTTTCTTTTCTTTCTTTTTTCCGTCCTTTCTTCCTTTAGTTTTCGAGGCAAGGTTTCTCAGTAGCTATAGAGCCTGTTCTGGAACATTCTCTGTAGACCAGACTGACCTTCAACTCATAGAGATTTACCTGCTTCTACCTTCAGAGTGCTGGGATTAAAGGTATGCACCACCACCGTCTGGCCTTTTTTTTTTTTTTCAAACAAGAACCTTGAATCTAATTTTCTTTGTTTAGCTTTTTTCCTGACCATTATCTATAACAACTTGTAACCAACACATTAAACAAAGACAAACATCCATAATCCGTTTGGGAGGAGGGATTATGGGCATAGTTTTCTAGGTTACTTCCTGCTGATTGGGGGCGCTGATAATCTTATGGGAATCCAAAGACAATATAGGATTATGGTCAAGTCCTTACTGGAGTATTCTGTGAGGCTGGATCATCTCAGCCAGCTGTCTTGAAGTTGTTGTGGATATAGAACTCAGAGGAAACTGCAACAAACGTACTCGGAAACACTGGATCATCTGGATCATCCATTCTCACTGGAGATTTTTCAGAGGGTCTTCCTCAATCAAACCTTATTTTTCTTAACCAAGAATGAATCCATAGCTGATCATATCTTAGTTTTCTTAACCAAGAACGAATCCACAGACTCTCATTTCCTGGAGAAACAAGAGAAAAACCTCTTTTCCAAAGTAACATATCTATTTTGACTTAAATTTTGAAGTCAAGGCATTTTCAAAATATATAGTTTGGATAATGCAGCAGCATTAATGATAAAATGTCTTTTAGCAGCTGCTGCTCCTTCCTCGGCAGTCAAACAATTCAAAGACAGCAACACAATAACATGCAATATCTAGATTCTCTGTGTAGTTTCCATCTTTATGTGGAAGCTAAGCTGGAGCAGATGGGAGCTGGGAGCATTAGTTTTTCTCCCAAATCCAGATTGCTAGGTTTGGGTTTCGATTCCTAGAGCTGGAGATCCAGTCCCAGCTCTGGCCTGTGCTGGTGGCTAAAGAGCCTCAGGGAAATGACTTTTTTTATTTTGTAAATTCATGCCCCCAAAATTGGTTGCCACATGATGCACGATTATGTCAGCCCTGATCTTGCTCTCTGAGTTCACACAAGCTTTGCTCAGTTGACTTAGAGGGCCTTGTTTTTCCTTATCTCCTCCATTCCCTCTTTCTCTTACACATTCCCCATCCCTTCTGCTACTCCCTGAACCCTGAGGGGGGTATTTGATGGACATAGCCCATTTAGTGTTTCAGGGTCTCTCTGTGTGTAATGTCTGGCTGTACGTTTCTGTATTTGTTCCCATCTGCTGCAGGAGGAAACTTCTCTGATGATGGTTGAATAAAGCACTGATCTATGAACCTAGCTGAATATCACTACTTTTTTTTTTTTTTAAAGACAAGTAGTATTTGGTTTTACTCTAGGTCTCTGGGCTATAGACTTGGTCACCCAAGAGTGTCTACATTGCAACATGGGCTTGCACCAGGTCATCTTTCTGTGTGTATTCTCTCTCTCTCTCTCTCTCTCTCTCTCTCTCTCACACACACACACACACACACACACACACACACACACACACACGCACACACACACACGCACACACACTGGTATGGGTTCAACTTGTTGGGATGGGCCCTAAGTAAACTCAGACATTGGTTGGTTACTCCCGCAGGCTTTGTCACATATCCTGCAGGCAGAATAGCATTATAGATCAATGAGTTTGTTGAATAACTTTTTAACCAAATTGATCAGTGCCTATCTCTGATGCTCTTTGAGAGTCTTAGGCCAGGCTTGATACCTACCAGAAGTTTAGAAATTCATGAAAGACCATGACAAAATGGAATCATATGTGGCAATGAATACCCTGTCCCCTTTTAACCTAATTACCATAAGGCACAATGACCATTATGCTTACAAAGTGCAGAGAATTTTGTTGACAGCTCTCAACTCAGCTGAGGCTGAGCCTACTTTGTGGTCTTACTCACTTTAGTAATTCACAACTTTAATAACTCAGGATGCTGTTTTCAAGTTTCTTGAACAAGCTGTGTTACTACGATGTCACAGTCCCCACACAGTCCTGGAAGTGATTCATTTTCTCATTAACTTGTGCTATATATATTCTAGAAAGATGAGTTGGCATTTCTAAGAATACCTGATAGAGAACACGAGTTTTTTCTTTCTCTTCCTGTCATCTGAACCCCTTAAATCACAGGCAGTGCAATGTGTCGGCAGTTGTAACACAAACTCAAACCCAGAGGCACCTGGCAAGGTAGGGTGTTTCTGTTCGTTTGTTTTCCTGGTATTAAGTTGTGTCTCCAACTCTAAGGAGAATTTGTGTATAAACGCATAACACTAGTAAGAAAATTCCATCAGGCAAATCATTAAAATCCCTTAAATAACTAAAACAAAGACAGATTCTTCTTTCCCCTGAAGCTTTATTTCTTTGACCCTATGACTGAAAACTTGGCCAGACCAGAAGGCCACACAGGACTATGGAACATCCCTTGTGAGCCGCTTCATTCCCTCATCTCTTGGCTCTGGATTCACATGGGAAAGATGAAGAGGAGCAGATAAGATGGTGACTGTTTTCAAAATCCATCCCTGCACATGATCTGAGATAAATAGGAGTCACACACAAAGATGTAATTAACAGTCCCTTGTGGAGATTGGAATTACAGAAGAATCGGTGATAAGACTATTGGAATTTATAGGTTTATGCCTTGAGATCAACTCAGTAACTAGGGTAAAACTGGCTTTATTAGCTAAAACAACAATATTGTTCAGTAGCTTCTCCAGATGCATCTCTCAGAGCAGAAACAGGAAACAGGAAGTAAGCAGAAAGCATCAGGACAACAAAAATAGATTTTGCAAAATGGGTTCAGTTGCCTCAATAGAAACACACCTGGACTCCTGCAACGCTTGTGCAAAAATTTATTTTTTACTTTATTCAAGCAAGGCTGAAGACTCAACAGAAAGATTAGAAGAAATAAAAGGTAGAAGACACACAGCTGAGGGGAGTGTTAACAATCTTCAGAAGCGAAGGCCAGTAATTCAGCATGGAGGGAAGCACCTGAAACACCGAAAGCGAAAAAGACAAGTGGGCAAGACAAAAGTACCAAGCCCATTATAACCCAGGTAGGTCATTGGATGCAGGGCAAAACATCCCCGCCAGCCCGCCTACCCCAGCAGCTGTGCCACCATATTAAGACCGAAAGCAGTCCTGGGTTCCACAATGCATGTGGCTAACACAGTTACTGAGGAACCCAAGTTGCTGAGCTGATCTCAGGGCATAAGCCTAGGAGCTCCCCATGAAGCCTTCCCACTGATTCTTCCAGAATTCCCGTTTCCACAAAAGAAACTTTGATATATACATAGAAAATCGCATCTTTGTGGGCGTGGCTCTTCTTATTCATCTCAGATTACTGTTTCCAGGGATGAATTTTGAAGACTATCACCCTCTCACTTGCTCCCCTTCCACGACAAAATATGAGAAACATAAGATTAAGCCAAGTGAGCTGGTTTCTTTACCTCTCAACATTCTTAAACTTACCAAGTCCTGTATGGCGTGATAGGACATGGGTAGAGGGATAAGACACACCATACCTCTTCATCTTCTTTTACCTCAAGATTTTGTTTTATTTAGGTTCAAGAGAGAAATGCATTATGGGATCAGATTAGCCAAAAGCACAGTGGCAGATATTACACTAGGTTTTCGAGAAAATAATACATTTGATTTATCAGTAAGGAACAGAAAACACAGATTTTAGGATTTACACTCATGATATATATGTTTAGTTGGACACTGAAACTCTGTGTTCCTTTCTTTCGCAGAGGGCTGTGTGTTGGTTGTACTGCATACACATATGTACACATATGTGTATGTGTATGCCATGTGAGAGCATGTGGAGGCCAGAGAAGGACATTGGAATCTTCCTCTTTCTCACTTCATCTGGTTTTTGAGGCAGGGTCATTCACTGGGCCTAAAACTCCTTCTTTTAGCTAGGCTGGCTAGCCAGCAAGCTCCCAGGATCTGTCTGTTTCCACCTCCGAAGCCTGGGGTTGCAGCATGCCCAACCATGCCTGTTTTTGTTGTTGTTGCTTTTTATGTAGGTGCTAAGGATTTGAACTCAGGGCCTCTTTCACATCGAACACTCCTACACTCTAAGGTATCTCCCCAGTTTCCTTTACAGGATAGAGTTGGCACTGAAAGGTGGATACTCAATTTGTGTCTGTATTTCTGTCCATCTGCCTTCCCAGTCATCCTTTGTCGTTTGTTCTGCCTAGCCAAAGGAAGTTTTAGTTTGCCAGTATGAGACCCCAGGAAAATCCACACACCTTTTCCCTCTGCTTTCTAAATGTCAACATTCAGAGGAGCCTTGGAAACCTGACATTGAAAATGGCAGCACCTCCATTAGACTGAGTCCCCGAATGACTGTGTAAAGTGTGCACACCCCCACCACCATACAATTCTACCACCGCCCCAATTTGACCTACAACTGTGCTAAGGATGTTATATGAGCATTAAATAGACTTCTGTTACATTAAATCTAAAATGACTAAGGCAAAATGAGGCCTGTGTTTAAAATGGTAAAACGTGTACAGATCTTATATTGAGTAGGGCGAAGGACAGTGGCCTTAGGCCCCACGGCAATGCAGCACCTTAGCACCCCACACTTTCAGTTTAGACCATTAAAATTCTGTTTTCAAGTTTCTATTTGAGTAAAGGTAACCCAAAGGAGCCTGTAAGGATCGTGGTGGGGTGATCCCTTTCTATCGTGACTACCTAGGAGTCTGCATCGCTGTGCTGCCTCAGGTGCCTCATCCTTTAGAGAGACCCTAACTTCACTTGTTAGGAAACTCATTATATATATTCTCTAAAAGTGTTAGATAAGTGAGCCCTTCAAGAGATAGCCCTGTTCCTTTTGCAGCTGTCCAGACTCCTTGATCTCTAGGACTCGTGAGCAGTGCTTCAGTCACCAGATGTTGAGTGGGCACCTGCAGTGTAGCCAAAGCCACAACCAACGAATACCAGCTGTGACCTGAGGCTTGAAAGCCACACTTGGGCTCAGCCAGGAACCTGGCTGTATTCATCTCCATGCCTTGATGCTTTACCCTCTTATGTGGCTGGGCCTCTGTCACTTCCTGATTTCAGTGGCCCATAGTACAAATGTGTGGTCTTTTCAAATGGCACCCAGCTCTTCAGATTAGGTGTTCTACATGTGCGACCCTAAACCAGCAACATCTGATTCACCCCCCAGGAACTGTCAGAAATGTGGGTTCTCAGGTCCCATCCTCAGCTACAGAAGCCCCAACAACCCATTGTTGTAGCAAGTTCTTCAGGTGGCACTATTCCATCTGAAGTTTAAGAATCACTATTCAAAAACTACCCACATTGTGGTGACTTGACTGATAATGCCCCTCCCCCCCATTTTCATATGTTTGAATCCTTGGTCACCATTTGGTGAAACTGTTTGGGATTGATTAAGGGGTGTGGCCTTATTAGAGGAGGTGTGTCATGGGGCAGGCTTTGAGGCTTCAAAAGCCTACTATTGTCCCCACTGCACCCTGCCTCCTGCAATAGTGGTATGAGCATTGTTGGAGTAACCGAATACTTTCTGATTGGATTTAAGTCCTGACCTACAAGATGAAGCCCACACCTGGCATCATTGTTGAACCAAGAGCCTGTAACCAGATAGGCCATAAGACCCATGGGAAACTACGACTATTATTTTGATCAATGGATATAAGATTAAATTGACTCCTAATGATTAATCATCATACCCATAGATTAATATATCTCTCTCAATGCTCATTCTCAGAGAAGCCTCTATTTGTAGTAGACAGTGATTAAAACCGAGATCTATGACTGGCCAGAATACAGAGAATAAGAGACTGTGGAATATTAAGCCATAAATGGGACATCTATATCACATTCTCACCTCCCAAGGCTCAGGAGGCTGAAATATTGTAAAATCTAGAAGTTGTGGATGAATACAAAAGAACTGTTTTCTAAACAAAACAGGGCACCTGTACATCTGAGCTCACAGCAGCTGTGACAGCATGCACAAGCTAGGCCAGATCTTGCATGGAGAGGGGAGGGGACATGAAGTCCCAACCCTAGCCAAGGAGCTATTGATGATTGATAGTTGTTGGGAGATGAAGAGTCAACTCTCTCTCTCTCTCTCTGGTTTTCCATGCCAGGCTGGCCTTGGCCTTGAACTCACAGAAATCCACCTGTCCCTGTCTCCCAAGGGCTGGGATTAGAGGCGGGTGCCACCATTGCCTGGCCAAGTCAGTTCTCAGGATGAGTATTGCCCATGATAAATTGCTCCAGGGGATGGCCACACATCTGAGCACAGATTGGAATGGATTTTTTTTTTTAAGAAAGGAAAGAAAAAGAAAGAACACACAGGTAAGTAGAGGAGGGGAAGAACCTGGGAGAAGTGGGGAGGGAGGATGCCATGCAAGTGTGTTGTATGGAATTCTCAAAGAACTAAGGGAAAGAAAACTCTGGATCTAGGTCCTCTTCTCTATCGCTCTCAGATCTACCTCCCTGTAAGCTGTCCTCACAGCTTCCACAATTCCTAGAATATCAGTCAAGCATATTTTCTTCACATTGACTAAAATAACAGCTGTGACATCAGTCTCCTCAGCCACAAAGCAGTTGAGGGTGTGACTGATTCCTCAAGGACACCAATACACAAATGGTTAAGTCTCTGACCTCAGAGGAGTGAAAGCAGCTCAAGGCTTCTCACCCCCACCCTCCTCCTCCAGCAGCTTCCTTTCCTCTCTTTCCCTTAGGAAAGAAACACATCCTGGTGAGTAATTGTAGAGAGAAAAAATTAGGAATGCAGTCAGAAATTAGACAAAACCCAAGTGTTTTCCTCTTTCAGTTTTTGTCTTCCTTCTCCCCAACCTATAAACGGGCAGCTGTTATGAAGATTGACGTAGCATTTATGAAATCCAGGAGAGGAAAATACTGCATAAAAAAATCAAGCAAAGTGTTTCATAGTGAGGAACAATCAGTTTCTACCTGTATTTACTAGAAGAAAGAGAAAGGGTTCCTAATCCTAAAGTCACCATTATTCCCAGCTGAAGCCTCCCTCCCTCCCAGCTGCCTTTATTCCTCTCCTGAGAGCTCCCAAGGGTTCCAGCAACACCGTTGCTGTGGCGACCACTGCAGCCACTTGCTCGGTTCAGCTCAAAAACATATTCAGGTTGTCAGACCATGCCACCAGCTGAGCTTGGCTCAGAACATTAAGGTCACTGACATTGTCTTCCCAAAACAGGCTATCAATCAAACACACCGCAGTAAGAGAAAGTTCAGACAGTGTCGCTCTCTAGTCCAAGAGCCACTCGGGGTCTCGGGGCATGACAGTGGCCTCAGTCACCTCATTTTGAACCTAAACCTCAATTTTACAGCCAGGAGGTTGGCCCTGGTGGTGTTCCTAGAGACAACTGGATGCTGGAGGTATGGATTAAACTCACAAAAGAATACTAGGTAGAACAGAACACCTATTTATTATTTTTATTAAAATGACATCAGTAATTCTAGAATTTCCATGTGCAATGGTCAGCAAATGATTTGCGTGACACCCACAAAACAAATATGAACTGGACTGTTAGCATCTGAAAACCACAGTCAGGGGAGTAAATTAGACTGCTTCCATGCTATCTCACAATCCCACTTTTCGAAGCTATTTGCAGTTCATTTATCTGTATAAATCATCTTTCTCAAAACAGGGCAAACAAAGAGAGGGGGAAAAAAAACCACAACTCAGTTACATCTTCAGACTGTCCACGGTTTGATTAATTTAGCTTTAGGTATCCCTAGTGGTTCAGGCTCTCATTTAGCAGTCAGTCATTGTTTAGAATGCGTTCCACACAGGCATCAGATCAGCCCTGGTAATGCAGCCTGTGTTCAGTTATGGAGAACCCTATATCAAATACAGGAAACAGTTTAATGCTTCAATTTTTAAAAGAAGAATCTAGAGAACATGAAAGAAAAGAAAGACTGATAATATGAGTTTGATAATAGACCCCTACTGAGAGACAGAGTTTTAAATACATTGTCACAGTCTAATATGTGCTCGGAGATAAAAGACAGGCATCATCTGCAATAAGCAGCATGGAAAAGATGGGGCCCATGAGTCCCACCTCCTGCTGTGTAGTCCTGTCTTATCCCCGTCCTGAGTCTGGCAGGACCGTGGATGTTATGTGATACTGCTCCCATGGTTAGGTTAATTAAAAGGGAAATTATTCTGTTGGCTTACTTAAGCTGTCGAGCCCCTTGCAAGAAAGAGAAAAAGCAAGGATATGCTCCATCTGCCAAAGATGTGGTATTTAAAAAAAAAATCAAGATTTTTGGGCTGGGTTAATGGCTTAGTCAGTAAAGTGTTTGCCATGTAAGCATGAGGACCTGAGTTTAGTTCCCAGAACCCATATTAAAAACAAAACAAAACAAAAAGCAAGGTGTCACACACTTGTACTCCAAGCTCTGGCAAAGCAGAGACGGGAGGATCCCTGGGATTGCTGGCCAGCCAACCTAGTCTCATTGGAATCCCCAGACCCCAACTTATCTCTAGAAACAAGGTGGATCTTGTCCTGGGGAACAGCACCAAGATTGTACTCTGGCCCCCATGTGCAAGTGCACACACTTACACATGCACCCACCCACCCCCACACAGGTGCAGCCGCCACGCACACACAGGTGTAGCTGCCACGCACACACAGGTGTAGCTGCCACACGCACACAAATATTTCATATGTCACTTGAAAAGAAACACAGAATGTATGTGTGCTCATAATTACATAATGTTGTATGTAATGCACATAATATCATATTCCCTTACCAAAATGATTAGATGAGGAGAAAGTTCATGCCTTAATTTAGGGTTGTGTGTTTATGAATAGGCCTAGCCAGCACAGAGTTCTAGATGGGATTCTGTCATCTCTTATGGTCATTCTTTATAAGTAAAAGCCATCTATACAAGGAGGAGAAATAAGAAAGTTTCTGAGAATGAGGCATATTTCAGTCTAAATATTTATGTGTGGATGACTGTTAAAAACTTTAGGGAGGGAATTCTTCAGTCCTCTCTGCAGGGCTGAATCTTCCTCCTCTTCCTGTGTTTTCTAACACAGGCTCTCTTTCTACATAACTCCGCTGTCTTCAAACTCGCTCTGCAGATCAGGCTGGCCTCGAACTCACAGAGATCCTCCTGCTGCTGCTTCCCGAGTGCTGGGATTAAAGGCATGCACCATCACTGCCCAAGTTTTAATCCAACTTCTGATGTCAGCAATCCTCATCTCGTTCATGCCATCTTGGAATAGGAATGCCCACATCTTACTTCTAAGACAATTATCTCAACCTTGGTCTTTGCTCAGATGATTGTCCAAGACATCTTGTTTCAGCACTGAGTCCTTCTAGTGTGTTCCTACATGTCCTATCTATTTGCTTTTTAATTCTGGGGCCTTTGTCTTAATACAGTGAAAAAGTGAAGCAACTTCTGTCTCCTTAAGGACTCTGAAGTAGCAAGGCAGGAGGAAGAAGCTTGTCTTTCTTCTCCCTCCCCACCTCCATAGGAAGGGTGAATATTCCTCAGTCTTTGACCTGTGGAAGGGAAGTCTGCAGGGATGCCTTGGGAAGCAGAGCAGGTGAGTTCCATTGTGTGACCTAATTAACAAACCACTAAGCTTTCCTCCGGTTCTTCTCCCAGAGCTCTGTAAAGCCCAGAGCTGAGTTTTGGGTTACTATCAGAAAGAAGCCATTTCTTCAGCATAATACAAGAGAAGACAAGGCTTAGGAGCAAGAAAAGGGTTCGATATAGTTACAGGAAAGAGAAATTGTGGAGGACTGAGCATGGGACAAGTTCATTCAGCAAGGCCGGCTTTGCAAAGGGCTTCTGAAAGCAAGGTTAATCGGCCTGAGTTTTGAGTTGAGGGCTGTGAGCTGAGCCTCTGTCCGCTCCCTTGGCTCTGTGGGCTGAAGGTGGGGAACTGGAAGTTCCTCATGTGGTGTGATGCTGAGACGGGAGACAGGTCAAGGCCACAGGGGTAACGGGAAGAGTGTTGAAGGAGTATTAGGTGGAAGCACAAACTTGGACTTGAGGATGACTTGAAATGTAAACCTTTAAGGATCCAAAGACACAGTGTGAGGTGGGGCCATCCGTGTGGCTGAACTACTAATTGTGCCCTTCTAGGCCCAAGAGGGGTGAGTCATGGTACTGGAGGGACTGGTCCCTTGTGTGAAAAGTGATCCATCAAGCAGTCAGGCTTGGCAGTCCCTCCTAGTTCTGCCCTCTCCCCTCACCCCCAATCCTGCGCCAACACTAGATGCAGAGGTGTACCCCTGTAAAACCTCACGGAAGCGGGAAGTTGATCTGCTTACCTGCTTTTACTGCACTTTCCCTCTCCTTTGTCTTTTCTCTATCTTTCCCTTTCTCTCCCCCTTCCTGCCTCCCTCCTGCCAGGCAAATACCATAGCAACACATGATTTTAAAGGTCACCCATCCTTCCACCACTGCGTGAACAATATGCTTACCACAGAGTGCCGCAGCCACTCTCCTGATCGACACATCCATGTGTAAGTTTGAACACCTTGTTACACAAAAGGCTGTGAGATATGATCTCTCCCTGAACTCTTCCCAAAGAGGTCACGGTTCTGGAGTGGGGTTGGTCCTCGAGACTTCCGAGGAAGATTAGCAGCTGCCTCCAAGTGACTCTGTGGAGGGAAAGATTCAGGACCAAAAAGAAATGCTTCTATTCCTATGAGAGAAAGCTCCCCTCCCAAGAAAACCAGCAGAAATAGGCAAAGGACAGCAGATAAGGGATAGAAAAATGTAAATGGGCAAAATCAATAAGATGAGGTGGAATTTGCATACATTTCCATAGAGAAGAATTCACAAATGACTGCCAACTGGTTCCCACTAAGGCTTGGGTCATTGGTAGAAGCCAGAGAGATGCTGTTCTCTTCTGGACATGGATGCTAAAACAAAGCATCAGAGATATGACCAGAATCTATGTGGTCCATGTGGAGACTGCAGCAGAGGTATAAAGTGGAAACAGAGATTGGAATAGAATGCCCTAGAGTGACTAGCTTGGAGAACATATGAAGTTACGGCCCTACCGCCTAGGCAAGTGACAACAGCAAAACAGGAGAAGTCTGCTGACCCTCCTGTAGTCACCACAGACGAAAGCATTCCCAGGCAAGTGCTATGGTACCAGTAAAATATGCAGCTAAAAGCAGGTCTTTAAGAGAGCATCCACCAGCAAAGTAAACATGAACATCAGCGTGATTTCCACATCCCTCGGAGCCTTGGTCAGAGAATACCCCCGCGGAAAGCACATCACACACAGTAGAGAAAATAGAGTGGTGGTAGACAGGAGCCTCTGACTAGAGAACTGCAAGTAGTGGGGTCCTCCTGAATCTTTTAGATGATATGAGACGTTGATTCTTGCCCTTACGAATAACTCAGCTGCTGCTTGAGACTAGCAACACTCCCTTTGGGGTCAGAGCTTGATGCAAAAGATGACAAAGGGGTGGGAGAAATCACATTCAGTTCAAGTAGTAAGAAACACTGGTAAATGTTGTGTTTCTGTTTCATTCAAGAAATCAGGGAGGAAAATGTTCTAGAACCAAGGGAAAGTGACAGTGCAATGTTTAGAACCTTGGAGACACAGCCAAGGGAGTACTAGGAGGAAGGTGCATAGCCTGAAGGGCTGACGCCACAAAATCAGGGTGGTCTCAGATGAACCACCTAGCAATGTGGCTTAGGGTTTAAAGAGGCAAGAGTGTGCCAAACCCAAAAGCACTACATGGCAAGAAATAATAAAGATCAAGGAAGAAAGGACCGAGATCATAACTAGAAGAACAAGATCGAATGGAATCAACCACAGAGCTGACTCATTGAAAACATGAGCAAGACTGACAACTGCCTAGCCAAAATAACCAAAAAAGAGAGAATATTCAAATTAGCAAAATAAGATGTGAATACAGAGACGTTACAACATACTCCAGTCTAATCTAAAGTATAATTGTAGCCTGCAAAATTTATATTCTAAAATAAATAAAAAACAAAAGTAGAAAATCTAGAAAAAAATCACACAATTCTAAATAAACACAATGAAATAAAATTGACAAGGTATAAAGCACCTCAGCAGATGCATGGCAAAAAACAATATTAGATCAGTAAAACAAAAAGAGAGTTTCAATACAAGGAAAATCCCAAGACTAGACAGGTTCACCACCAAATTCTACCAATTTTTTTTAAGAAAAACTAACACACTCCTTAAACTGTTCCATAAAATACAAAGGAAAGGAACACTACTAAGTCCAGCCATGAAGTGAGGATTACATTGATACCAAAATCAACACACAAATACACACACACACACACATTCTCAATAAAATGTTCACAAATGGAACCCAAGAACACATTAAGAAGATCATACACCATGACAAAATTATTTTCATACCAGTGACTAAGGAATAGTTTAACATGTGCAAATCAATAAATGTTAGATAAAGTATAACTAGAATAAGAATAGAAGTCACATGGCCATCTCAGTAGATGCATAAAATTTCTTTCATAAAGTTCAACACCCTCTGTAATAAAAGTCCCAATTATCAGAAACACAAAGAGCATATCTCAACATAATAAATTCAATATATAAAAAACCTATAGCAAAATTATATTGGAGAGAAGCATAAAGTCTTGGCCAAGATCTGGAACAGACCATGATGCTTCTGTCCCCCAGTATTTAGTACAGTTATTCAGTATAGTTAGAGCCTTAACTAGAGAAAGAAAGAAAAAACCTACAAAGAGGTATAAATAGCAAAGGAAGAAGTCAAAATCTCCCTATTTGCAAACATGATCCTCAAAAGGCCCTAAAAATTCTGTCAGAAAACCCTTAGGTTTGATAGACACTTTCAGCAAAGTAGCAAGATCCAATACACACACACACACACACACACACCAATTGTCTTTCTATACAATAATAATTATTTTTCCAAGAAAGCGATCAGGGAAAGACTCTCATTCACAATCACCTAAAAAATATAAAACACAGAGGAGTAAATCTAACTAAGGAGAAGAAAAAATGCTTATAATAAAAAACACAAGACATTTAAAAAATAAAGAAAACACTGTAAGATGGAAAGCATACCATGCTGACAGATTGATAAGATTAATGTTCTCAAAATAATTATATGACTGAATCAATCTACAGTTTCAATGTAATCTCCATCAAAATTTCTGTGAAATTCTTTGCAGAACTAAAAAAACTAACCCTAAGATTTACACAAATGTAAAAAAATACACTAAATAGCCTAGGAAATCACAAGCAGAAAGAGCAATGATAGAGGTACTTGGTGTCAAATTATATAGAGCCACAGTACAAAAAAATTGTATTGACACAGACACAGATGTGAGACATGACAACTGTGGTAGTTTAAAATGTAATTGGCTCCCTCCCATAATCTCACAGGAAGTGAAGCTATTAGGAGGTGTGGAGGAAGTATGTCACTGTGGGGGCAGGCTAAGATCAGGTTACTGCCTAGTGTTTCAGTCGACTTCCTGTTGCCTACAAGCCAAGATGTAGTCAACACCACATCTGTTTGCATGCCTCCATGCTCCCTGCCATGATAATAATGGACTAAACCTCTGAAACTTAAGCGAGCCACCACAATGAAATGTTTTCTTTATAATAGTTGGCGTGGCCATGGGGTCTCTTCACAGCAATAAAAACCCTAAAGACATAGATAATGGAAAAGAATACTGTGGAATAAACCCACACAGCTAGAGTCGCCTACTATTTGGCAATGGTGTCAAAGCCATACACTGGAGAAAAGACAGCTTCCTTGTCCTAGTTAGACAGCTGCCAACTTAACACAGTCCAGGGTCATTTGAGGAAGTCTCAATTAGGGGATTTCTCAGATCAGGTTGACCTGTGGCCATGTCTGTGGAGCACTGTCTAATGATTAATGGAGCAGAGCTCAGCCCACCGTGAGTGCTGCTGTGTCTGGGAAGGTGCTGCTGGTTTGGGACTGTAAAACATGCCGGCTGATCAGAGAACAGAAAGCAAGTCGGTAAATAGCAGGCCTCCGTGGTTTCTGCTCCACATTCCTGCCATCAGGTTCCTGCCTTGAGTCCTGCTTCCTCAGTGATAGAAGGGGTCATGCAGGAGAAAGCCAGAAGAAATCCTTTCCTTCCCAGCCTGCTTCTGGTCATGGTCTTTATTGAAGCAACAGAAAACAAAGGAGAACACTCCTGAACCAAGATTGTTGATGTCACTGGGTACCCACATGTTAAAGAATGAAAGAAACTAAATCTGTATCTCTCACTTTCCAATTTTAAGAATTAACTTAAAATTGCCCAAAGACCTTATTTTAAAATCAGAAACATCAAAGCAACTAGTGGAAAATATACACAAAAACTTTCAAGACACAGGCATGGGAAAGAACTTTCTGAAAGAAATTCCCATTATCACAGAAAATAATCCCAAGAATTTATAAGTGAGATAACAAAAAAATTACCTGTAACAGAAACACTCACCAGAGTGCTGAGGCAGTCTACAAAATAGGGGTGAAAAGCTTTGTCAACTCTACATATGTATAATGTATATAAACATATATTTACTAATATAATGTGTATTTATTATTAAAATATAATTTACTTATATTACATATACAATTGCATATTGTATAATGCATATATGCACAATTATATGTTACATATTATATAATACAATAGAAATTATATCATAGTTATTATAATAAATAATGAATATATATCTATTTATATTCTGGGGTTTATGTACAGAAAATATAAAAATGCAAAGATTAGCATTAAAACGTAAACTTCTAAATCTCAAGCAATAATAGGCTAATGAACTAAATAGGCAATTCTCAAAAGAAAAAAAATCTAATAAATATTTGAAAAGAAGTCCAAATTCTTAGCCATTAAGGAAATGGAAATAAAGACTGCTTTGAGATTTTATTTCCCCCTAGTCAGAATGGTTATCACAAAGAAACATACAGCAACAGATGCTGGTGGGGTGTGAGGCATAGGAAACTTTGTTCACTATTGGTGAAAATTTATGTTGGATTAGCCACTATGGGTAACAGTATAGACATCTCAAAGCATTTACAACATATATATTTACAATATATAGAACTGCCATATACCCATCCATACCATCTTGGGTATATACCCAAAGTACTCTAAAACCCACTACCAAGATAATTGTACAACCATGTTATTGCTACCCAGGTCACTATAACTAGGAAATGGATCTAGTCTACATGTACATCAACAAATCAACAAATGAGTGGCCAAAAAAATAAGTGTCACACACACACACAGACACACACACACACACACACACACACAGAGAGAGAGAGAGAGAGAGAGAGAGAGAGAGAGGAATCTTATTCAACTATGAATTAAAAGCAAATGACATTTGTAAGAAAGTGAAAATCATTTTCAAAATAAGCCAGAAAACAGTACATTTTCTCTCGTATGTGAAATCTAGATGTGTGTGTATGTGTGTATGTGTGTGTGTGTGTGTGTGTGTGTGTGTGGTGTATGATTAGGTCATAGACCTGGAAAGGTGACCATGAAAGTGGAAGACTAAATTAAAGGGTGGGGAGTATGGGAATGGGATAGCAGTGTCATGAAAGTAGAAATGGCACTATTACATGTTGGGATGGAACAATCACGGGGAAGTCAGAGGAACAGAGCAGAGATGACTAAGAAGAGAAACTACCATCCAGAAACTCTTTTACAATGCATATTAAATTAAAAAATTAGTAAACTAATGTTAAAATAGTTTGAAAGGAATGACTAATGCTGAGCGATTGAGAACCTCAGGATTTTTGACATTTGCTGGATCGGACGGATCTACAGTGAAATGCTGGTGCTCTCTCCCATCTCCCTAACCCGAGTCCCTGTGGCTCTGTTTATACAGTAGACACAGAAGGGACATTCAAAGATCTTCTGATGGGGGCAATGACTTGCTAAGAATCCCAGCAAAAACAAAGCTTTGCTATGAACTTAAGAATGTTCTATTTCCCACCTCCCCCCACAAGGTCAACAGCAGCTCTTACATTCACAGTCCAGGAAATCAACCTCATCAGCATCAGACTGAAGCAGTTCACTGTAAGAAACCGAGAGGAGGGCCCCCTAACTCTAGCCTGAAAAGCTCAAGGAGGACTCAGAAATGTCCATCCAAGCTTGCGGTCCATGCCCGTGTGTACCTATGCTACCATTACGTCTGGTTGGTCACGCTACAGAGCGGGGCTTCTTTCCATACCTATCTCTAACAATTTCTCAAACAATATCTAACTCTTCTCCCGTAGGACTCCCAGGGATAAATGCATTGTTTTATTGTCTTTGTTTTGAGACCAGGACAGATGTTTCTCTGACTACCCTCAAAGTCATTATGTCACTGAATATTTAAGCTTTAAACTTCTTACCCTCCAGCCTCTGCTTCCTAAAGGGCTGGAATCACAGGCACTAGGGTCCTACTTGTTGAACGGTGATCCTAAAGTATTTGGCCCTACACTTAAAGCTGCTCAGGTCCAGTTTAGACATTAATGGACTCTCTCCCTGGGTAATCCAAACATACAAAACTCAGATGACGCAGTAAAAACCTTTGAGAGTATCTGGCTTGACATGTTCTCTCAGCCCGGAGCCTGGCAAAGACAGCCCCATAATGACTCACTCTGCTTTCCCTCCTCAAATGTCAGGCTGTATTAGCATAGTGCAGTCAGCAATCTTCGGGCTCTCTGCTGCCTTAAGATGCCCAGGACAAGGCTACACAGCTGCCCTAGACCGCTGAGTCATCTTCCTCTCAGGAAGCTGTTTTTGCCTTGGGTAAATAGGTAGGCAATTTTCTGTTCATTTCAGAGAGAAAGCCTACGTTTAAAAAAAGCGTAAGCGCACAGCTCAAGGCCACATGCAAACTCAGCCTGGTTAGAAATAAAACCCAGGTCTTTCTAAGTGCTTCCTACTGCAAAGGAGGCTATCTTTTTATATTTACGCATATTCTTCCCAGATCGCTCGCTGAAGATTCTGCCCAAATATTGAAGGTAAAACAGCTTTATGTATCCAATAGAGAGAGCATGTATATATAAAAAGAAATTTTTCCCACATGAGGAGTGAATCAGTGTAGAGAACATTTGTTCGGACATTTCCTTATGAAATAAGAGCGCTCCTCCGGGCTGCCACAAAAAAAAAATCCAAACGCTCCATTCTGTTACTAAACAATCTCTTTAACACCAAGCCAGAAATAAGTCACAATGTTAAATCAAACATCTTGCAAGCCAAATAGAAGGTCTGTGCCAGATGCATCAGAGTTAGAGGGGGACTGTGTCAGAACTGTCTGAGAAACTTTCTCTTAGATCACCAGTCTGTAGGGTACCAGCATCTACTGATGCCAACTGAGAGGCATGAGTCATCACAGGCGGCTTTAGAAAAGGCATTTCCTCCCACGGTTAGCAAAGGCTGACTCACCAGAACC
Organism: Dicrostonyx torquatus; assembly: GCA_028555095.1. NCBI lineage: Eukaryota > Metazoa > Chordata > Mammalia > Rodentia > Cricetidae > Dicrostonyx > Dicrostonyx torquatus. Next base: position 2,482,446 of record JAQHUG010000126.1, on the reverse strand, counting down.
TTCCAGATACTATACTGCACGAATGACTCAAAGTCTACCAAGGACAGAGCACAGTCCTCCTCTTGGGCCAGGATTTCTCCTGTCGGTTATCACTAACTTCAAAGACAAAAAAATTCTTGGTCGATTCTCCATCCTCACTCAAAAACTGTAAAGATATTTGCTGAAGAGCTGCAAGAGAACAGAGAAGAAACATTACGGCTCATGCTGGAAGTCGTCTTCGGCTGCCCCACCTTGGGAGACGAAGCTGGGCAGTAACTACAGTTAAGTTTGATGAAATGTGCAAAGCTTCTTACAATCTAAGCAATACCTTACTGGGTCAGAACAACCGCTTGCCCATCTAAATTCTTGGTAGCCAATGGTCATGTCAATCCTATTTAGTGTATGTGTGTGTGTGTGTGTGTGTGTGTGTGTAGTAGTAGTAGTAGTAGTAGTAGTAGTAGTAGTAGTAGTAGTAGTTTAGATAATTGTTTTTTTCAGTTTTCAGTAGCATACAAACCTCCCAGAAAAGGGGTCCACATCTATAGGTTCTTTCTCTTCCATCTCATCCTTGGCATTCCCCTTTCACGGTAATCTTCTTGAAGGAATGTTCCAATTATTACTATGGTGATAAACAGCACAAGTTTGGAACTAGGTCACCTGACTTCAGATTCTAGACCAACCAATAAATTTTTACCCTTCTCATCTCAGTTTCTCACCTGTGACATAGAGCTTGAAAGATATTTGGGTAACTTTAGACTGTGTTACAATGACTATGTAAGAAAACGGTGTGTCCATCGTTAGGAGGACACGCTCTGGAGAGAGACCCGGGATTAAATCTGTAATTTCATTGTCTGCACAATTACAGTGGTTACCTCATTCTAATTTGGAGTGTCACAAATCACCTAAAACCTCTGGCTTGCAGCAGTATTAATCTGTTTTCATCTTTCGGTTTCTAGAGGTCACAAATTGGAGTGACGTGAGTAGGTGGTCCTAGAGCAGGATCTCCCACATGGCTACAATCAAATCTCAACTGGCCGCGGAGCCTGCAGGGGTGGGTGGTATACTCTCGTGGTCTCTCACTCATGTTGCAAGCTGCTACAAGTTACTGGTAGGGAAACTCAGCTCCTTTCCACATGGACCTCTCCATAGGCTGTTGGAGTCTTCTGGTGTGGTATGGGGACTGGCTTAGCCCTGAGTAAATAAGACAAGGAAACAAAGCAGAAACCACGTGCCTTTATGGTCTCGTCTTGGAAGTTATATAATATGGCCACCTTGACCCTATCCTCTGATCAGTCTGGAGAGCTCCAGTTCAGGGTGACTCAAGGATGATACAGGCAGTAATAATCACTGTCACTGTCTTTGAAAATCTCCACTGAGAAGAGCTTAAGATGGGGTTCTGTGAGTTTGTGGGTTCTTCTGTCTCATTATCTTTTGAACAGAAAATGACAACATACTCATAGAATTGTTATGACAATTTGTGAGATATGGCTATAAAGCATTTGGCATCTAAGAAGTCTCAAAAACTGCTACATATTATCATCAATCCAGTGACAGTGAAAATATTTAAGAATTTTTCCCAAGGAAGAAGGCATTCCAGAGAATAGGCAAAAACAAAAACTATAAATTCCATACCCCCTACTTCTGCTCCATTCTTATCCGTGTTGACTTCATTGTTTATCACATGTATGCGGCTTCCTCATAAGATTTGCACTCAAAACCTGTTTTTCCATTGCATGCAGTGTGATCTCTGTACAGGTAAACAAGTGTGTATCTATATAGATAGCATTAGCTTCTCGTGGAGACAATAGTGTTCAAGTGCTTGGAAGTTCCATTTCAAGAGAAAACATCAAGGCCAGTGTTAAGCCACTCCCTTTTTACAGATCTCACATGGAAGGACCAATATTTGAGAGCGTTGAGTATATGGGTATATATGGATATAGCAAACCGTACCTCTCAAGTTCTATTTATTCACTATGGTACTGACTCAAGTATCTGTTTTGTTCATATACTGGTCTAAAGTTCAAGCATGTAATCATGATGGAGAGAGTCCCCGCTTCCTTCAAGCCTCTAGAAAGGAGAGAGTTGCCAAGACGGGAGTTTACAATAACTGAACACTTGCAGGAGTGAAAGTGTTATATAACAATCAGACAGTGACATGGTAGTGTCAAGGGAGAAGAGATTAACTCTGATGGTCATCAGAGTCTTCGATGAAAGGCTAATGCCTGAGCTCAGTTGTGCATAAGAAGGAACTGGTCACTCTGGGAACTAAGAGAGGAAGTCACAGGTAGGAACAAACATGGCAGCCTGGGAAGACCGAGACAGCCGCAATCTCATTCTGATAAAAGCCTCGCAAGTTACTAAAGTCTTCGAAATTTGATTTGGAAGATAGTCAAAATAAGTGTGTTTTCCTTTGATTGCACACCTTTGTTAAGGATATTTGGTTAAAGTTTCTGACCAAGGTCAACACTTTCAGGAGAAGAAAAGTGGAATTATCAACAGATGGTGTAACTGAGACCTACGGCTCTAAATGAAAACCCAGCTGTATCTAGGACACTATGAGAATATAATGGAAGATTCGGAAATCCAAACGGAGTCTTGAAAACAAATCAGTCTAATGTTGTGCAAAATATAGGACAGGTAACACATCACTCTTGCCCACTCTTCCCAAAACTTTGGAACCCCTAATTTTACCTGCTACACTTAGAAGATTGGAAGGAGTATAAGGGAGAAGACAAATGAGACCTCAAAGTCTTAGAGGGAAAAAGAATGAGATACAAAGTAAGACCAAGCAAGCTTAGAGTTGGAAGAGAACTTAGAGGTGGTTTTGTCCAACCTTGTCATATCTCACATACACACACACACACACACACACACACACACACACACACACGTCTCAGAGACAGACTCTGCAACAGTAGACAGTAGAGTGTTCTCACAAGCCACAGGGTGTGTCAGATTCATACAGGGTAAATACAGGCCTTTCCATCCTGAACTCAGGAAATGCTCTATACACATCCCCCATTCCTACAGGCAAGAATCTATGGGGCTCTCCTGAAACCTCCTGTTCCTGGAATAGCAATCATGACCACTTGCTTTTATGAATTTCTTATATTCAACCAACCCTTCTCCCTTTCCCATCTTCCTATAATTCTTCTTTCCTTCTTTCCACAATAGCATTTGTGTATGTGTTTGTGTGTGCGTGCATGTATACTTATGTGTGTGTTTCTTTTCTTTCTTTTTTTTTTCCAAATAGTACCAGTCAGCTATCTGGGTAGCTTACCTACTTTAGTATAACAGGAAAATATATAAGGCTTTAAAATGAACTTTGTGACTGTCACACTTAGAGGAACACTGAACATTATGGAACTGCTGGGGAGAGATGCTTCATCTGGTCCAGGGAAGGCTGGGGATAAGGGAAGGCATTCCAAGAAAAAAGACATGAAATGAAAATAGAAACAAGATAAGGCAGAACATAATAGACAAAGAGAACCATATCTTTTTATCTTATTTTTAGATTACATAATCATCTATTTATTTATTTATTAATCTTTGAAATTTTTATACACAGATATAACGTATTTCAACTGGTGACAGGGCAAGCCAGTGCAGAGTTTCTTCCATTTTGTATTCTTTTTTCAATTAAATTTATTTTTTTAAATAAACAGTCTTTTCTCATTTTACAT
>JAQHUG010000126.1:2460101-2478291 GCA_028555095.1 Dicrostonyx torquatus | reverse complement strand
TCCACTACTGCTTAGGGTCTTAGCTGGGGTCATCCTTGTCAATCCCTGAGAATTTCCCTAGAGTCAGGCTTCTCCCTCACTCAAGATATCTTTTTCCTTGCTCTCCCTCTTTGTCCTTCCCCCAGCTTAACCATCCCATTCCCTCATGTTCTCCTCATTCCTCCCTTTTTCCTCTCTCCCTCCCATTCTGTCCTCCCACCTCCCCTCCCAATTTTCTCAGGAGGTCTTGTCTAGTTCTCCTTCCCAGGGGGATTCTTGCTAAGGTAGTTTTAGGTTTAACTAATATTTAATCTTCTTGACAGGAAGCCCCATGACTATTATTAAACTCTCTTCTGGGAACCCACCATTGAGATGCCCCAGCGAACTCATCTTAACTTCTGTTAAATGGCTTGCTTATGTAAAATGTTCCCCCGCGGCTGCTGAGTGAGCAGCTTGGCAAAATAAATAAATAAAAATAAAATAAAAATAAATCCCCAACGTGTGATGTTTGCCTTCAAAAACCCTTGCTTCTAATGTGTGGTGCTACACTTGGTGCTATTGTACCTGAAAACATTAGTGTAACTCCAGCCAGCAGGAATAAAGACTTCCAGTTGGCTGTAATGGTCATCTCTGGTAGGCTCCCTTTAGCAGATCACATCTCCGCTCTTCAGTTCCTCTGCACCCTCCCAATACTGCTCAATTTTATTTTGTTTCATCTTGTTTTTTGTTTGTTTGATTGTTTTAAATAATCCACTGACTTCAATTAGTGCTGTCTATCTGGGGCAGAGGGTAACCTACCAATGACCACTTCCTTAAACAAACAAACAAACAAACAAAAACCAAAAGGACTGTCTTACCCTTGCAGCTATGAATTGCCATTAATTTCTCAGCTGGAAGCTAGAAGTGGGTCACTGGCAGGCTCCCTCTCCTTGCTTCAGGCTAGAAGTCTGAACTGGCTTGACTTGTGCCGGTCTTGTTCAAGGCCTGTATAAGTTCATGAGTGTCGCGTCACATCCAGAGGCCAGCCTTACACAGCACCCCTTCCCGTCTTGCACGCTTTGTATTCCCCTCGTCTACAGTGTTCTCTGAGTCTTGGAGGAAGGGTTTGTTATAGATGGTCCCTGTGTAGCCAACTACTCATTCTCTTTTTTTGAGCTCTTTGAACAATTATGGGCCTGAATTAACCACTACCCCTGCAATAAGAGGCTTCTCTGATCAAAGTTGAGAGCAGTGATGATGTCTTGTTTAAAACCTAGCAAACAGCACGTCTGAGGCACATTTCAAAATCAGCTGATTGAATCTGAGGTCTAATATAGGTGAGCAGGAGGGGCAGGTCATGGAAGGTCTAGACAGAAAGACAGCAGTGCTCTCTGCTAGTGCGATAGAAAGGAGAGATGGGAGATAGCACTGTTGGGACACAGCAACCAACCGAAAACAGGATAAGGTGAATGGACTGAAGGTGATTTCAGGGATGCTGCCCAAACTTCTGACGCATCACTGGACAAAGGGCCTGTTCTCCAATCCAGGAACCCTATGCAAAGGTTCTTTTGCTGTTTGGCCTGGAGATAGAAATGAGTCTGGACTTGGAATAAGTGGGTTTGAGTTGCCTCTGAAACACTTCCATAGATGTATCCAGGAAGCAATGGCACATAAATGTAAGAAGCTGAGGAGAGAAATCTAGAAAGAAATATAGGTTCATGAGTCATCGATCTACAGCTAAAAATAGTTCGAATTGCTCTTGCTTTTGCATAACAAATACAAGATCCGAAAACATGAAGTTGCTTGCCCAGAGTCAGCCTAGAATGTTAGTGCAGGGATTTAGACCTAGTTTTCCTGACTCCCATGGCTATGCCTTCCCCACGGTCACTTACTGCAGTAGCTGTGTGCTCTGATGAGTGACAGAAAGCATGGCTGTGGAACCATGCTCTCTTAACCTCCACTGCAGACTTCTATATGAACAGAGAAACTGAATCTGTGTTAGGTGTAGGATTAGACATGTTTTGCAATACAGCCTGCAAATTGCCCACTAACAGCAACTAGTCACCCATTCCTGCTCCTTGGCAAGAAAATTTCAGAAACACCTCCCAGACATTCCCTCTGACTCGTGTCATCTTCAAACTGTCTTTCAAATATCCCCTTCTTTGACAGTTATTTGTGATCTGTACTACCTACCCAAAAAGTCAAGACTCCACTTTCCCAAGACTGGGAACCCAACAAGTCATTGGTGCAGTAACGAGGTGGAAGAGGCAGCTTCTGTTGCTGAATACTTAGATAAAGTGCTTTTAAAATAACTATTGAGTAACAAACAAGTGATGTGGGATTGCCCTCTGTGTGCTGTGAATACCATTGGTTAATAAAGAAACTTAGGCCTGAGCAGGGACAAACAAATATAGGTAGGAAAAACTAAACTGAATGCTGGGAAAAAGAAGGCCGAGTGAGGGAGAAACCATGTAGCCCCACTGGAGACAGATGCCAGAACTTTACCTGGTAAGCCATAGCCTTGTGGCAATACACAGATTAATGGAGATGGGTTAATTTAAGATATGAGTTAGCCAGAAATACACTTAAGCTATTGGCCAAACAATATTACAAATAATATGGTTTCTGTGTGATTATTTCAGGGTTGAGAAGCCAGGAACAAACAAATGACTTCCTATAACAAATAAGGAGAGTAAAAGATGAAAAAAAATGAATTCATCTTTTCAGATGTATTATTTTATTATCTTTGGAACACAATGGGGATTGATGAGAGGTCCGAAGTTAAAAATGAAAATTTGGAAACATCATCAGTGATTTTTTTCTCATGGAATGGCTTGCTCACTGCTCAACACTTTTAGTTCCAACAGCTACCTTCTGAAAACTTAAGGCCATTTCTTGTCACCACCTTCATCCTTAACTGCTAAGCCAGAAGCCATCTTCAAACGTACCTCAAGTACTACACTTATGGAACATGGTCTTTCCTTCAGCGTATAGCCAATTGTCTTTGATGCCCACTTGTCATTCTCCATTTTAAAGTCACAATCTATCCTGGACATTCTATTCCTGCCATACCTCTTGGATCTCTCCATTTCCCATTATTTCTATGATAATGCTTTGACTAAATCAACCTCCCATTTTCCCTGGCCAACAGCATGGCCCTGATACCTGACCTTCTGAGTCTGCTTTGGCCTTCTTCCAATTTGTGCCTCAAGTGTAGAGTCTTTCCAGAACACAGACATTCAGGCCACCCCTGGAGGAGGATATCGTCCCTTTGTTCCCATACTCACAAGCTTTGGGTGCTCTGAACCTGCCTGCCCCTCTGGCCATCTCCAGCCTCTCTGGTTTCTTTCAGTTTCTTCCACGCCTGCCTCAGTGTGCGGCCCTCACACTTTCAGTTCCCTCTGTCCATCCTATGGCATCCCCTGGACTCCACTACATCTTTCACTGCCCCTCCTCTGAAAGCCTCTCCCTGATACCTTCCTCAGCTGTCAGCGATGGTTTGTGCTCAGTGATTGATCATAAGTTTCTGTAATTTGATTTATGTACTTCTTCTCCACTAGATTAAACGCTTCACGAGGGCATGGTCATATATAATTTGCTCTCTCTTTTAGCTAAGCAGTTATCCCAACTTTACAACACTGTCTAGACATACAAGAAATGCTCAAGATGAACGGTTACTTTCTATTCTTAGCTTTTCTATTTAAAAGAGATGATCACAGTAATGTGGTAGCACACACCCAGCTACTTGGTAGGCTAAGGCAAGAGGATGTCAAATTCAAGGTCATCTGAACAGCTTAGCAAGACCCTGTTGCAAAACAAAATTTTTTAGAAAGGGAAGGCATGCAGCTCAGGGGTAGAGTGTTTGCCCAGCATGCACACCTACAAACCTAGCACTGGAGAGACTGAGGCAGGAGGACTATAAGTTTGAAACCAGCCTAAGATATGTAATGAGACTGTTTCATTGAAAAGAAAGGAGGGAAGGAGGGAAATGAGAAAGGATGGATATGAATTTCTAATGTACATTCTTTCTTTCTGAATGGTAACTATGTTTTTTTTATAAAAATAAAGGTGAAAAATATAATCTACACTGTTTAATGAGTCCTGTATGTGTTAAGAACAGCCATGAATCTATAATTCAGAATCTTCCTTTTTCAAAATTTCTAATGGATACAAAAATGGTGAAGAGGAAAATACAGATAGGAGTAACTGAGGTCAAGGGAGGCAGGTAGCTATGTGCTTTGGCTTCACAGTAGACAAAGCTCATTTGTGTTTCCTTCTTTCATTCCACATACCTCCAACTTTGGGGAAGTCAAACCACATTAGACTCTAATAAATGTGCTGCTCACAGACCATAATACAAAAATTAGAGAACTTTCCCAATCCCCCTGTTTACTCATTTGTTTTCAGGCTTGGGGGGCTCTTCACTAAAAACATGGGAAAATCTTTTTATCTCTGACATTCCCCTGAAAATTAGAGATGAAAGTGGGTTTGCTACCGAGGAGGGAAGATCCAATGCAGATACAAATTAGTGACCTCCAATATGTATGGCTCTAATGAGCAAAGGTGAACGCTCAGAATCCTACCTGGTACTCAAGCAGCCCTGTCCAGATGCATTGAATTCCATTAACAAGGACTGAGGGAACAGTAGGTGAAGAAGTGTAAGAAATGGAAAGAACATTCGACACAGTGAAAGAAAGTCAGAATTCTAGTGTTCAGCTTGATCATATCATAGCCATTTGACAAAGCACCCTATCTCCCTGAGCACAAGGTTCAGGCACTGTGAAGTATGTCAGTGATGAAAATTAGGCTGAGAGATGGGTGTAGAGGTATCCAACTACAATTCCAGCACTTGAAAGTCTGAAACAGGAGAATTGCCACAAATCTGAGGTTACTCTAGGTATATAGCAAGGACCAGCCCAGCCAGGGCCTTTTAGCAAGAACCTGTCTCAAACAAACAAACAACAGGGAGATTTCATTTAGAAAGAAGACTCTATCATATGTGCTTCCCTCGCTCCCTTGAATCATCCCATGAATGGACTATAAAGATGAAGGGAAGTAGCACATCCATTAGCATACTGGGCACTGAAAACTTTGAAGTGGTTACACAATGAGAAAAGAAACACATGGAAGAACTCATGCAGAGGACTGCAGTAGAAACAGGAGTTGGGGTTGCCATATACTCCATTTTTCTAAAACTATCCTGGCATGGGAGGCCCTTCGGTATATGTGTTGCTTTTATTGGTTAATGAATAAAGAAGCTGCCTTGGCCTGTCATAGAGCAGAGTAGAGCTAGGTGGGGAAACTAAACTGAATGCTGGGAGAACGAAGGCAGAGTCAGTGAGATGCTATGGAGCCACCAGAGGGAAAAGATGTGAGCTGCCAGTTGGAACCTTGCCAGTAGGCCATGGAACTTGTGAAAAAATATAAAATAATAGAAATGGGTTAACCAAATATATAAAAGCTAGCTAGCAATACACTTAAGTGATTGGCCAAGCAGTGATTTAAATAATATAATTTCATACATGGATCTAATTTACATAGGAAGTAGAAAAAGGCAAGATCTCCTGAGTAAATTGGGAGCATGAGGACCATGGGAGAGGGTTGAAGGGGAGAGGAGAGAAAGGGAGGAGAGCATAGAAAAATGTATAGCTCAATAAAACCAATGAAAAATATAGTTTCTGTGTGATTATTTCATGGTCTGGGCAGCCAGGGACACACAGCAGCCTCCTACTACACTATCCCACAAAATACAAAGGGAAAAGCTCCTACCAAACTTTGATACAGAATTACGTTGGTATCAAAACCAGGTGTGGGTAAAAGAAGAAAACAGGACAATTTTCCTGACAGACACAGCCACAAAAATTGTTGCAAAGTTCAATGTCCATTCCTGATCAAAACCTCAAAGAAAAAATATTAGGAATATATCTCCACATGATAGAACCTGTGGTGGCGCTTAATTTTGATTATCCACTGAAAGTTTTATGGGAAAATACAAGATTTCTTCTCCAAAAGGATCAGATTGACACCACCTTTTTAAATGTCAGTTTGTCTTGGAACTAAACTGCAATGCAGGATTCCCATTAAAGAGAAGCAAGGAAGCTGCTTCAAAGATATTTGGCCAAATTTTCAGATCATAACGCTCACATAAGCAGATTTTCAGATTCGTTATGATTTAAAACATTCACTCCAATCCATTTTCCTGTGAAAAACTACTTAAAATTTCACTGCATATTTGATGTTAAGCCCAAAAGGAACCGTGGTAAGAAAAAGACATATGATATAAAATTTAGGGATCTAACTCAGGAGTTTGGTAATTTAAAAATATTTGGTATTTTAGAGGCACAGTGTAATCAGAAAGTAACTGATGTAAACTTGATTAGGAAGTTAGAGGATTCAAAGATGAGTACATTGCAAAAGTGTGTGTGTGTGTGTGTGTGTGTGTGTGTGTGTGTGTGTGTGTGTACTCTCATGGGGGATTTAAAGAAGATACATGTGTAGCTATCAATCAGCATCTTAAGTCACGTTCCCAGGAAATCCTGAAAAGACTGTTTACAAGTTATTTATGGGTGAAGTGCTTTTTTGAGAAAAGAATATGTACAAAGGAAAACAAACCAAAGGTACAGGAAGTCAACCAAGCTAGGATGTTGCTCACTGCCCTAAAGAAAGGGTCCGCCTTGAAGCAAGCTGGTCTGCGGAGTTAGACAGTCAACCTACAATTCGCTCATATGAGAGGGACTACTTGTTCGGTGAAGCAACTTTACGTATACCAAGGACAAATCTTTAAGGGAATAGCTGTGACGCATCAGATGCCAGCACTTACGGCAGCTGAGACGTGCTTTCAGGTAACGTAATGTCTCTTATAATGGGGATTGGCTAGGGCGGCAGGCGATTTAAAGTGCCAAGAAAAATAAAAAGCTATATAAAAAGCCATTTGTCCAAATATGAACATATTTAGATGTTGCAGGGCAGGTCTGAAGAATACTACTTAAGTCAGGTGTCTCATTTGATGTTGCTGCTGGAAATAGTCTGTTACTAATTATGTGGATTTAATTATAGGGCTGATTTCCTCCTCTATGAGACAAATCAATAATTAGGCTAATTGCTAGCTAAGGTTACTACTTACAAAAGTAAAATTGTTAATATTTTGGAACTGACTATAAATATACCCTGTAACAATTAATACTAGCTAAAACACAGAAGACAAAAGTAAAAAGAACTTAACAACTTAAAGTACTGGTTGAATGGTTATAAGTTAGGAATAAAGTGAAATATTTGGAAGAAGAAATTCTGAGCTCAAAATCTTAATCTTCCATGATGTAGCTAATGCATATCTTTTCACAAATTGAAATGCTGTTATTTAGTAATATAAATATATGGGAAAATGTACATAATGCATATACAACCAACATAAAATTGCAAGAGAACATAGTTCTATAAATAAACTAAATTTCTTTTCTTTGAGAAAATAAAATAATAGATTCTACCTAAGGCTCGTAAATAAAGAGGCACAATATTTATAAAAATAAATACTATGTGTATTAGTCAAGGTTCTCTAGAGAAACAGAATTTATGGAATGTACATATATATGTATGTATTTACATAGATATGGGATTTATTAAAAATGGCTGCTTACAGGCTGTGTCCAACAGCCCAATTAACACAATAATGGCTGCCTACCAATGGAAGTTCCCAGAATCCAGTAGTTGTTCCATCATCTCAGCTGATCTTCAGCCTATACCAAAGCCCAAAAGAAAAAGGTTCTAATACCAGTGAAGGAATGATCTTGCCAGCAAGAGCAAGCAGGCAAAGAGCAAAAGCTTGCTTCTTCCAAGTTCTTTGCGCAAGCTGCCATCATATGGTGTGGCCCAAATTAAAGGCGGAACTTCCCATCTCAAAAGGGCGGGATTAAAAATGGGTCCTCCCATTTCAAATGATTTAATTAAGAAAAAAAATCCCTCACAGGTGTGCCCAGCCATTTGGGTTTTAGTTAATTGCAGATTAAACAGTACAGAAGGTCCATATGAGTCACGGCGCCATAAAATGCATTTTGCCTGTGCTGCCTCTCATGGGTCAGTCCATTGTTGACATTGCTTTGTCTAGGCTGCTCCTGACAATACCCACCACCACTTTGCCCTTGGCGATTCAGTACTGACCCCTGACCCCTGCTACTTCGGGGCCCAATTTAAACACACTGCACATAATTAATCCAGCTGACCAGCAGCATCTCCAACCCTAAGGTCTGGCATAAGAAAAAAGGCAACCACAAAGCTCTTCAAATGTGGTCGTGTCCGCCTCACCATTTAGTGTCTAATAAGGTTTGCGAGGGGCGTGTCCTGTGGGTCTTCCCATTGTGGGTTAGGCTTAATGCAGCATACCCATTTCCCCTGAGTCTTCAAACCCGCTTCATCAACATTAAACTAAAGGATAGCAAACATTTCCAACTCCTGTTTAGCGAGCCATCTTTTGACAAATGCTTCACCCCACCATTCAAACTAACTTTTGACATTTTTCAAAGCCATGCGATCTTCCATATTAGACATAAACTCTCCACTCAGTGAACCCATATCAATAAGCTCAGCCTGATCCAGTTTTATATTCCTTGCCCCATCATCCCACACCCTTAAATTCCATTCCCACATATTCCACAGACTTCTGCTTGAATAAATGGGAAAACTCACTAGGCTCTTTCGTAGTGTTGTGCGCCACTGATGACAGTCTGTACAAAGAATACGGAAAAAGAAAGCTTACATTCTTTGCCCGTTTATTCTCGTTGGCAAGTCCATTCTTTTGCCAAAGCACCAACGCTATAAGGAACCAAACAGCAGCTGCAATGCTGTCATCTTCGGACAGTGGTTCCCAACCTTCCTTATGCTGTGAGCCTTTAATACAATTCCTCGTGTTGTGGTAACTTCAACCATAAAACTATTTTTGTTGCTACTTTATAACTGTAATTTTGCTACTGTTATGAATTGTAATGTAAATATCTGTGTTTTCCTAAGATCTTAGGTGACCCCTGTGAAAGGGTCATTTGACCTCCAAGGAGCCACGACCCATATGTTGAGAACCACTGTCTTAGGGTATGACCAACAAAAATATTCCTTATTAAAATATACACCAGTGTCCTGACATCAGAACCCACCTTCAGACCCTTTTATAAATAGCCAGGGCTTTAGGAATACACTGTTCTCATAACTCCTCAGTCAGCTCATTCTGACCAAGAGTCCTGTTGAGATTTGGAAATAAGATTGTTGACTCATGCCTCTGTCTCCTTTGCAGAAGAAATTTATCAAGACAAGGAACTGTTCCAAGAAGAGGGATGATACATAGTTGTAATCTGCTAAAAGATCCAAGGCATAAACTAGGGAACCCTGGAAACAAGTGGGCGAGGGTAGAAAACTCTCTGCTCAGTGGATCACACCCTTGGGAATCTCAGGCAGAGTGTTACTGAAATTTGGCCACCAGAATACCTCTAGACATCAGGGAAGAAACTTTGCTTTAGAGCCTTGAAGTACTGGGGACGTCTGCTGAGAAACAGTCTTCAGGGGAGCCTAGATGCAGGTTCCAAGTGCACTCGATATTGGCAAGGACAAACCCAGAGCAAGGCCAGCATTGGCCCCTGGGCCACTGAAGGACTATCTAAAGGGACCCAGCATCTATGACTTGACCTCACAGAAGATTTATGGGTACAACTGGCTGCTAGGAGCGTAGGAATTAATTTGCATATTTCTGATGGTTAAAGACTCTAAGCAAAGTTCTTTTCACAGATAAGTTGCCCACTTATGTGTCTTCTTTTAGGAAAAGAAAATAAAGTCTTTTGCCTACTCTTTTAGATCAGGTCATTTTCTTGTTATTGGATCTTTGAAGAATTTCCAGATGTTTTTACCCTAAAGAAATGACAAATGCTCAGGTGAAGGATCAGTAATCACTCTGATTTTCTTATTGTACAGAGCATGCACACATTTGAACATCATGTTTTACCCTCTAAGTGCATACACTTTAATTGATTTACTCATGTCATTTCACTTTTGTTTGGCAGGGACCTCTTCTGCAGCCCTGGCTAACCTGGAACCCTCAAGCCTCCTGCCTAGGTCTCCAGAGTGCTGGAATTACGATCATGTACTACCACACCTGGACCAATTTGAGCAGTAAATAAACATTTTTAAAGCCATTCATTTTCATGTCATAGTTGCTCAGCTGCTTTTTGGTTTCTTTTGGACACCAGTCTTAATGCTCCTTGGCACGTATGATATGACAGTGGGAACAGTCGTATAGCGGATGAAGTCTATGTGTTTTCTGACCTAGTGCTAAATTTTCTTTTTCCTCTCTTTTCTCTGACCACTTTCTTGAACCACATCTTTGTTTCTTTCAAGTAAGGAAGATAGCACACAAAATGATAATGTAATGACTCCATATTGTACTTCCATGCAGTTCTTGCCTCATCTTGAGATTGCCCTTAGTGGGGGAAGAGAGAGACAGAAGACTGAGAAACTGAACATGTAGTGGTGATACTATGACTCACAAGGGTTGCGTGGCAGCTCTTCCCTTTCACTTCGTTGTGCAGGCTTAGCGTGGAACACTGGTCCATATGCTATCCCTGCCTGGAAGTGCACGTGATTGTAGTCTCGAAGTTCCTGCTTGGTGGTCTGCATTCAGACCCTCATCCCATTAGATCAACTTTTCTTGCTTCCTCAGAACCCCTGCTGATTAAACAACAAGAAATTTTTTTTTCTTTCTAGCCCTGTAATGATTCCATAGAAAAGGGGAAAATTGATTTCTAGGCTGACTCAGGGCCTGGTAGAATATTGGCAAGGAAACTGGAGTGGGCAGCCACTGTTTTGAAGATTTCCACACCTTGTTAACAGCTAAAAAAGTCATGTAACCAATTATGCTAATTTAAAGAAAACATCTAAATATTTGACTTTTAGAATCTTCAAAGGATTAAGCAATTTTCTGTACAGATACTTGCTGTTTGGGCATTCTGTGGGGGAAGAAAGTAGGTTGGTATAATCAATAGGTTTTTTTTTCTTTGCAAGCCTACTGTGTGTCTGACACCAAACAGGATAAATCAAAAAAAGATGTATGAATTGTTTTGTGTCCTCAAATAATTTTTTTATTAAGCAAGAAGCCCCTGAGGAGTGGATCACAGATCTCAGGAATAAGGTTGACGTGTCCTGTGGTACAAGAGGAAGCGTCATTATGGAGAAAAGCATCAAAGCCGCGAAGCACAGCCATGCCGTATCACCCAGTCACAGGAGCCTCGGGAGGAGAGGTCCTTGTGGATGCTTCTCCAGGGACGGAGGGACCTGGCTGCAGATCCTCCAGCTCCGAGCATTCCCTCTCTTCACACATGAGGAGAGATTTACCAGATGCATTTCGGTGCAGGCTGCACAACAGGACATAGCTGAGGGGTGACATGTTGGCTCTCCTCACATGTGCCACCCACGTGTGCTGCCCTAAGCATGTCAGCGAAGAGCTTCAGAACTCACTTCTCCTTTCCAGACGTTCTGCCCAACAGCATCCCTTCCAAGCCTTGTTCACTTCAAAACCAGATTCTGGAAGCATGCCTCAGGCTTTCTCCACCCTGTGCTTTTAACGTTCACAGTTCTTTCTACTTGGAAGAGCCTTTCTTGTCCCCTTTGTGGAAATCGTGCTCAGACCCAAATCCCACCTTTATTTCTCTTTTTTATTTTCCCCACAGACTTTCCATACTCAGCGACTAAAGTACTGACTCCTGGCTGAACGATATCTTACCCCACCAACTATCCCATTAACACCTTCGTTTGTAACGTTTGAAAAAAACTATTATATTTTACTTGATTTACATGTACATATGCATGCATTTTATGGTGCCTGTGTGGGGTCAGAGGACAGCTTGAGGGGGCAAGTTCCCTCCTAGCAAGTGGGTCTTGGGGACTGAACTCCAGTGGCCAGGCTTGGAGCCTTGTCCCTTCATGCATGCAGTCATCTCTCCATGCTGAGGTTTCTGAGAATGCCCTTTCAACATCAAATGTTTTGAAGGGCAAGGTAATACCGTTTAGGTATTTTCTGCTCCGCAACTTCCTAATCTGTTTCTCCCAAGGAGTACTAAATATTTATTGCATGGCTTTAGGTTCATAAAGAAGACCCTGGCGAAGGAGAGGCACCCACAAAGAGATAATCAAGACAGCTCTGGTCTCCATTAACTATAAGGAAAATGGTGTGGGAATCCCACGGGCTTGACAGTAAGAGTCAGCTCTGCTATTTATCCATTCTTCTTAATCCAAGTTACTTAACTCCTTAGACCTCAGTTTTCTCTTCCTGAAACAGACATAGAATTCTTTGAGTGCTGTGGAGCCAAGTTGAAGCTTACACGGTTATTTAGTTAATTCCTCAGCCTCATTTACCCCCATTTTCCTATTGATGCTTTTTATCCATGTATTTTTAATTGACTTAAGTAGTATTTTGCTAAAAAATATGTTGTATTTCCTACTCCTTTTCACAACCATACTTTAAAACCAATCTGTATTCATTTTACCCATTCATTCTTCCAAGTATAGATTCTTGGTTAGTTTCCAAGGTATCACCACAACATTCCCATGTGAATTTCTTAATAGGCATCTGTGAAAATGTACCTGAGATACAGTCAGAAGCACAGTGTTTGGATTTTAGGTAGGGTCATTTATGTTTCAGCTTATTTGGAATACCTGGTAATTATTAACAACACCACTGTTGATGCTAAGCTAGATGCCATTTCAGGGAAACATACTAAATGCCTATGGATTTCTAAATTGCCCTCCAACAATAGAAGTATTAGCTTGTGTGTGTGTGTGTGTATACATATACATACACATGTACACACACCTGGGGCTTAGGATATTTATTATGTACATAAGTGTTTTTACCTGCATGCATGTCTGTGCTCCATGTGTGTGCAATGCCCACAAAGGACAGAATAGAAGCTCTTAATGGCCAATCCATCTCTCTAATCTCTACTCCAGAGACTTTGATGCAAATGGCACCATGATTTTATGCTCCAAAGATCCTAAAGACAACAGGCTAAAAAGCTCTGCCCATGGGATGGCCTTTTCCACCCTTCCTCCTGGCGCATCCCTAACCACATACTCCCTGAAATTACTTGGTAAACACAGATTCTACCCAACTTGACTAGCACACTCACACCAAGGCTTCTGTGACTCACTCTGATTTAAGAGGCTGCTTTTGATGAAGATCTTTTACATCAACAATGTGTCCTTTATGCATTATATTGTAGCTGGGTGTAAAGCTATGGGGCCCTGGAAATATTTTAATTTGAAACTCAACATAATATAGACCTCCTCTTTGAACATTATCCCAGTCCAGACTATAACCTTTGCCTTACACATCTGTGCAGCTTAGCCCCAAGCTAGAGTGGACAGAAAGGAAGTCTGGATGCCTTCCAGGTCCTGTCATCTCACTGTTTAACTTAAGATATGAAGGCATGTAAAAGCTTTTCTTAAGCTATTGTGAAAGTCAGGATATAAAGAAGTAATGCATCTAAGTAATATTCGGTAAAACCATAAAACTTTAAAAAGATTTTGGAAGATCTAGGCTGCAGACATTGGGTTACAGCAATAGCTTCAAGCGGTAATTTCCACTTCTCTGGACAGCATTCTTTCTAAAGCTACAAACTCACTTCTAAGAAGGAACCCACCGAGTGAGATTTTGCCTCCTCTACAGGGAACTATTATTGGGAAGCACTGACCAAGGCCTCGCTGCCTTTGCTCTCTGTGTCTTTAGACTAACTTCTAATCTTTCTGATTCTTCCCAAGCTTTCAGTATCCTAGAAATGACTTTGTACTACTACCCTTAGCAAGCCTGTCTGAAGTAACCTGAAACCAATGCCTTCCCTACGGCTGTCCACATGGCCATCTCCAGATTGTTTCATAAAAATGAAGTCCACAGCACACGCCGTTGGCTTGGGAGCACGAGGGATGCTCTACAAACTGAGAAATGCTGTCATGTAATGTTTGGCTACTCAGATCTTCATGAATGCAGTACTTGATGCCTGGCTTTGTTCTCAGCTAATGAGAATTCTAGACAACTGGATTTAGGTTTGTTACAGAAGATTTGGACTCTTTAGTTGGTGTGATTTATTCTATGATAGATAAGGAGGGAGATGTTTTCTCACTAATAATTCTTGATGATGGCCATTTCATATTGAGAAATATTTTCTTTCTTTTTTTTCTAAGGAAAAGAGTTTTTACAGTGTCCTTTCTGGGTAAAAAGGTCTTTTCCATCCTTCTCTATCTAGACAAATCCTATTTATCTTGAAAAGTAAGCTTAATTGTCAGGGCCATGTCTCCTGACTCTTTCTGAGAAATCTTTCTTTCTGCCTTCCATCCTCCTGGAGTGAAAGTGCCAGAATCACTAAATGTGAGCTACTGGAGAGTAGAAAGTGCATCCTGTTCAACCTTGGCAGTCCTGGATGTAGTACATCTAGCTGTTGCTTTGGACACTTATCAACAAACGTGTGTGTTTTAGAATGGTCAACTTCGTGACCTTCTTAAGGATGAAGACACTGTATAAATAGCAAAGGACAGTACCAGAGGAAAAAAGAGAAACATGCAAAAAATAAGCCAAGGAACCAGGAAGACAAGAGCGGAGAGAGAAAGAGGATACAGGAACAACAGAGAAGATGGATTCTAGAGTGCTAAATTATCCATGGTTGGTGTAGGAGGTCCTTCTGACTATGTGTTGTTTTCATTGGTTGAATAAAGAAACTGCCTTGGCCTTTTGATAGGGCAGAACTTAGATAGGCGGGGAAGACAGAACAGAATGCTGGGAAGAAGGGCAGAATGGCAGACACCATAAAGCTCCTGCTTAGACTGATGCTGGTTAGAATCTTTCCCGGTAAGCCTCGACCTCGTAGTGTTACACAGATTGGTAGAAATGGGTTAGTTCAGGATGTGAGAGTTGGCCAAGAAGAGGCCAGATATAATGGGCCAGTCATTAATTTAACTAATACAATATCTGTGTGATTATTGTAGGGGTTAAGCTAGCCAGGTGGCTGGGATGAAAAGCAGGCCTGCGTCCTCCTGTTACATATGGTCACGAGCTTTCTGTGGAAGACATAGTTTGGAAATCTGTACTCTGAGATGCTATTAATTTTGAAAACACAGTCCATTATCTTTCATTTTTTTCTAACTCAAACCCCACAGCTTCATACTCATCCACCCACTGGCCCTGCTCTTCTGACTCAGAACTTCAAGGCTCTTAGGCACTTCCCTCCTCTGCTCTCACCTGGACCAGATAGTTAGAATGCAAACAATACTCCCCTAATTGGGAGTGTTTCACACTGGTTGAGGGGGAATATGGTTTAAAGTGTCCTTGATCAGGAGAATTAATTGCAAACACCAGAGGAAAGAAGCCTCCTATAATCTCTCAGACTATTTTCGGTATTGCAGAAGTCACTTATTTACCTGACAGAAAGGACTCCAAGGAAGAGGGTGAAGAAGCAGCAGCAGCAAAAAGCTTCTGTCTATGAAACGATCCACAGACAGCAGTCTGCGATTCAAAGAAAGAAAATACCAAACTTGTGAATTCCCTGGTTTTAAAACTAATTTGTCCACTATGAACCAATCTTACAATTCATTAGCTTCACCCTAGAGACAGGAGTGAATGTCAGCTCTGTTCCTGACCTACAAGTAATAGGTGCTCTAGCTCAGAAATGAGCATAATAACAGAGCGAATCGATAGGGTTGTTACAAAGCCGCAAGATAACAGGCTACATCCTGAAGTTTTAGAGAAAGAAATTTCCTTCCCTTTTTTTTTTGGAAAGAATTCTTTTAATTGAAAGTTTATCTATTAATGGCACTAAGATTAACCAAACATATTCTAAGAATTAAAAATAAAACAAATTATCCAATCCTTTATTAACCTGAATAAAAAGCTGAGACCAGGGATATTGCCTCCTGGGCTAATCATGTGGTATGCTATCACGTGTGACAGGCCTGTGTTTCTGATGATGCGGAATGAGTACAATGTATGCTGCTTCCAGGCCTGGATCTAAATCACCTGTCATGAACATGTCTCTACGCTCTTCATTCATTCTTCGCGAGGGGAACGGAAGTGGCCATGGTTCAATATAGCAGAGCCTCAGTCAGCCTGGGATCCAGGAAGGCTGTGTGGAGAGCCAGGACTGAAATCATATCTGTCTGTTCTTGTTGCATGAGTGCTAAGCCTATACCTACCTGTCTGAGAATGACATTTTGGAGCCTTATTGGCAAGAGTGGCCTTTTCATTTGTTCATATGTTATACTTTATACAACTGAATTAAAAAATTCACAGGAAACAATAGTGTAAGTATAGCTAAGCAAAAAGAAACAAAACTTAAAAAGGAGAGAAGAAACACCCTTCCACTTTCCCAGCTTACTACAAATGAGCCTGCCATGGTAAGCCAGAGCACTCTTGGCCATTTTGCAAGGTTGCTATTTTTCCACTTAAAAATATTATGAGAGCTAGGGTGTAGTGTAGTGATAGGGTAGAATAGGCTAGAAGGCACAGGGGAACTGGGTTAAATTCCTAGAACTGAAAAAGATCATGACCATATTTCCCAATGCCTCATTAAACATAACAGTCACATCATTTTAATAACTCTGGGAAGTTGCAGGTTGTCATTAAACATAACAGTCACATCATTTTAATAACTCTGGGAAGTTGCAGGTTGGTGAATGGCAGTGTGTGTGTGTGTGTGTGTGTGTGTGTGTGCGCGCGCGTGTGTGTATCTGCTCATTAACTAACAAGCTTTGAACTTTGCCAGGTGCCAGTTCTCAGAATGCTTACATCCTGGACTATTAGCACAGGTGATTACTTGGAAAAATCTCGTCATTTGCTATCATGGTGGAAGTTAAGCTGCCATTGCCAGGAAAACAATCAAGCAACAAAAACAAAACCCCAGTTGTCAGGACATATTCTTGTTATCAAAACACTCCCGATATGATGGTCTAGAGGAGAAGCTCCTTAAGAGCTCTGAGTCATCGCTAGGACCAAAGAATGATGGTATTGCAGTCTGGTTGGTGTGGTCCAGTGTGACAGCTCCACTTTTTACCCAACAAGAAGAAGAGGTATGCTATGTGCAGCAAGCAATTTTCTTGGTAGAAATTGCAGCATTTCCTCCTCTCCGGATTCTGTTGGTTTGAGCTTAATTGCCTAGCCAAACCTAGCTTCCAGGGCATCTGGGAAATGCCATGCAGACAGGGTGGTCTTGTACACACCAAAGCTCCATGGTATGGCAGAAAAAGAGGACAGAGGTCAAGGGAAAATAACAGCCCTTCAGACTTTGTTTACAGCACAGTAGTGGAGAGCAAGAGCCCTGCTTTGGCTGCTACTACACACTGAGTCACCCTGGCTGGTTACTAGCTGTCTTACACATTGACTCACCTTGACTAGTTACTAGCTGTCTTACACACTGACTCACCTTGACTAGTTACTAGCTATCTTACACACTGACTCACCTTGACTAGTTACTAGCTGTCTTACACACTGACTCACCTTGACTAGTTACTAGCTGTCTTTCACACTGACTCACCTTGACTACTTACTAGTTGTCTTTCACACTGACTCACCTTGACTAGTTATTAGCTGTCTTACACACTGGAACACCTTGACTAGTTACTAGCTATCTTATATACTGACTCACCTTGACTAGCTACTAGCTACACACTGGCTCACCTTGATGAGTGTCTGACTATCTTACACATTGTCTTACCTTGACTAGTTTCTGACTATCTTATAGGCTAATTCACCTTGACTAGTTATTAGCTATCTTACACACTGACCAACCATGACTAGTTACTATCTTCTGAGCTACTGTGTTGTAAAAGGTGGGCACCTGTGTCCCACTGCCGAGAAGTGGGGCCACTTTTCCAGTGCCTGGCTCCCAGCCACCAGCTAGCTTATGCCTGAAATAACCATACAAAAACTGTATTCATTTAAATACTGCCTGGTCCATTATCTCTAGCCTTTGCTTGGCTAGCTCTTGCATCTTATTTCAACCCATTCTTAAATAGTCTGTGAGTCACCACCAGGTAGTGGGCTTACCAGGAAGATACAGCATGCCTACCCTGGCGGCTTCATGGCAGCTCTCACACTTCCTTTCTTCCCCAAACTCTGTTCTGTCTACTCTGCCCACCTAAGGGCTGTGTCCTATCTTACAGGCCAGGCAGAGTCTTTATTTAACCAATGAAAGCAAAGAAATACAGAAGATCCCTCCTA
>JAQHUG010000126.1:2439421-2458355 GCA_028555095.1 Dicrostonyx torquatus | reverse complement strand
AAAAAATTGTTGATCTGTGGCCAGAAGGTAAAAGTGAACACAATACAATAAAGAATCAACCCTAAATGGCATTAAACGTAATATAGAAGATGAGAGCCAAGCCCTGGAGCCAGGCCGGCCAGGTCTGGATCCTGACTCAGCAATTACTAGCCACTTAAGCAAGTTACATGACCTCCGTGCCTCCGTTTCCACATATAGAGAGTAAGACTGACAACTACCTGGAGGGAGGCTTATGAGGGTTCTCTGGGTTTGTGTAGATCACGTGACCTAGACTAATACAAAGTAATAAAAAAATACGTGAAGTTGTCCATTTCTACTCATCTCAAAGAATTTTACCAGTGCTTTCTAGAAAATTCATACATCCACCTAAGTCTTTGGCAGTGGACATGTGTAGGCCATCATACTAAACTTTTACCGTTCCTATTCTATTTCTCAGTATCCCGAAGCTCCCAAACCAGCATGTGCACATTCTGTTTCGTAGAAGCCAGGAACACATCCATCATCCGAACTGGGCAGGCATTGCATCTGCCCCTGATTTCACTCCCTTTTGGAAAACTGTTATATTTTCACGTCTTTCTTGGTTTTGTAGTACAGGCTTTTAAGTTGGCAAAAGTCTCCTTTCAGGTAATGAGTTTGCCCAGAGTATGTCCCTGATGCTTCTGAGGCTTCAGGGCTGGAAGCTATTCTCAGAACCCAGAATTGAATTAGATCATGTCTTTTTTCTATTATTTTTAATCACAGCATTCTTAAATGATAATATATGCCACAGCCCTCAATGTATTCACTATATTTTACCTGCAAATAAATTCATGCATTCACTGGCGACTATTTGTAGTCAGGAAGAAAATCAAGATGTTAAGAACCTCCCTTAAAACCAGGTTCCATGAATTTGTTCAGTTTCTCTGACAAACATAATTAGTTTATGGCTATTCTTACTTCAGAGGGTTGCTTTTTTAGAGAAATTCACATAAAATCAAATTTGTATGAGTTGAAAATTATTTTTTCTATGTATTTAAAGGCATACTACAGCATTATATTCCCATTCATTCATTCAAATTTTATTAAAATGGGACCCAATACTATATTTAGTAGATTATGAATTAATTGGACTTAAGGAGTTATCAAAGAGAAAGACATTAAGTTTGGGAGGGGCATATTATTGGGATATGGGAAGATGCAGGGGGGAAGTAGGGAGTGGATGTGGTCATATTTTATTACATGCACGTGCTTTATAGACTCCCTCAGGTTAGGCCTTTTCTGATACTTTCTGAGGATAAGCTGCCCTAGCCAAGAACACCATAGAAACATGGCATTTGTACATCATGCCAGGAAAAACATTATATCTACCTGTCTTATGGTGATATTTACTCTGGTCTCTTAATTAAGAGTTCCAACTTAGTTCCTCCATTGTAAAATTACTTTGCCTTTGTAATTTCGAATTTATTGAATAAATGTGTATTTAAACTAGACAAATAGTTGTTTTTCACAAATATTGTAACATCTCCTGATGATGATACTTGTCTAAAACAACTTATTATGGTAGTTCATGTCAAAGACTGACTATCCTATTTCCACTCTTCACTGGTATTCCTAAAATAGATATTCTGCTGGAAGGTTGAATGGTTCCTTCCCTTCCAATTCATTCAAATTATTTATTTTCATCCAAGAGTACACAATTTGTGCTGCCTCTTTGTGTTCTGTGATATAAACTGGTCTGCAAGATTTAACTCTGGTACAATGTGGCCAAGTCCTTCAAAAGATTTTTTCCTCTCTAACACAGGGAGCTCACACTCCACTCTTCTGTTTTCTATCAGAGGTGAAGCAAATTCCAGCACAGGTCACATAGGGAAACACAGACCTTTATTGAGGAATTCTGCTTTGTATGTGTCTGGGTGTAGACAGAGCCTCCACTCTTATTTCCCTGCTGCCCGGATCCAAATAATCACACAGAACTACATTAATTACAACACTGCTTGGTCAATAGCTTAGGCATGCTCCTAGCTTACATCTTAAACTAACCCATTTCTATTCATCTGTGTATCACCACAAGGCTTTGGCCTACTGGTAAAGCTCTGGCATCTGTCCCCTTCGGCAGTCTCTCTGACTCTGCCTCCTCTCTCTCTCTCTCTCTCTCTCTCTCTCTCTCTCTCTCTCTCTCTCTCTCTCTCTCTCTCTTCCTCTTGCAGCCTGGTTATATTCTATCCTGCCACAGGCCAAAGCAGTTTCTTTATTAACTAATGGTAATAACACATATTCTTAGCATATAAAGGGGAATCCCACCCTACGATTAGTAAGCAATACTTTGTGCCAATGCTCTTGGGGAAGAAAAGCAAGAATTGGGAAAAAGTAGGCTCAAAATCCCAACATCTTAGAAAACACACTTATTCCTGGGCCACTCCTCTTCTCATTCCCCACAGTTACAAACATGTTCATCACATATGATCATCAAGACAAACTAAGAGTTCAGGCACATCAGTCAGTCCGGGCAGAGAAAAAAACTGTATTGTGTGAACAGTGTATCTGGGTGTCACTCTAGGTGAACATAACAGGACAATAGTTTCTTGAATCTAAATTTTTAGAGGAAGTGTCCCAGAGGCATTAACTTTGAGAATCACAATTCTTTTGGTAGTAATTAAGTTTAGTTTTCTAGATCAAGTAATCCAGTCAGAACTGCCTGGTACTTAAGTCTCCCCAACCTTTCTCCTTCTCCTTCTTCTGGAATATTCATATTTGCTGTACAAGTTCTCAACTTGCAATATATTCCACTTTCAGATTAGTTTGTCTAGAGAGGACTGGAGACCTTGCCTGTTCCACACTCAATTCTAGAGTAGGGTCATCCTTCTGAACCCCAAAGTTCTTGAGGAGCAGCTACTACTATCTACAAGCCAGAACCTAAAAACTCATCTCTCAAAGTCATAGCACATGGTTTTGCCTGAATCCCAAACATCCCTACTTCATAAAGTTTCCCTTTAGGTTATCATCATTCTTATCATTCATATCTGCGAACCTGGCCAGCTATAATAACGACATGCCCACTGATGCAACAGTGGCACAAACATCTAAGTGTAACAAACCCACCTCCATTGGATTTAAGGACAGCTCCACAAGATGGAATTTATACCTGACACAATTAACAGGGCCAAGAACCTGTCACAGGCACTAGCAGAGAAAACTACTATTAGTCAGCTAACTGGAAATAGTATTAAACCGATTCCTAAGGATTTATTGCTATCCTCTTAGATCAGTGCATCTGTCAACCTTCATCAGAGAAGCTTCTTGCAGTAGATAGAGATTAACACAGAGACCCACAACTGGTCAAGATGCAGAGAATAAGAGATTATGGAGTGCTCAGCCTTAATGAGACATCTACGTGACCCCAAGTCTCAGGGATCATTGTAGAAGAGGGGACAGAGAGATTGTAAATGTCAGGGATGGTGGGTGACGGCAACAAAAGAGCATTCCCTGAATACAGCGTGGCAGTTGCACATACAAACGCACACCAGTGCTGTTGCAACATGCACAAGAGCTGCGTAAGCTCAAGCTAGACAATTTTATCATGGAGGAGAGGCAAGCAGGAAGTCCTGCCCCTAGTTAAGGAACTATTGGACATGGATAGCTTCCAGGAGAGGGAGAATCATTTTCCTTTAAGGGTGTGACCCCTAGTAGGTTGACTGCTCCAGAGGGTGCTTTACACCCAAGAGCATTTGGGTAGCACAGGATGAATTCAATGGGTTAAAAAAAATGAAAAAAAAAAGCTTGGGCAGTTGGGTGGGTACGGAGGTGGAGGTGTGAGTAGATCTGGGGGAAGGTGGGGGAGGGGTGAAAATAAACAAAATACATTATGTGGAATTCTCAAAGCATTAACAAGAATGTTACTTTAAAAGATAAAGTTCTCTGCTGGAGCATACCTGTAATTCATTATTTTAGGTCATAATATTTAGATCTGAGACTAAGTCCACGGTACCTGACACTCAGTGTCAGGGTACCTGGACAATCCTGCTGTCTTTTATTTAGGAAACCTCTCTAAGAGGCCTCTTGCCTCATTTTATCCTGTCTTTGCTTCAGATGCTATCTCCAGATGCTCTCTTAGGCTACACTCCCACATGCCTGGGCTACCACTTGCCCTCCTCAATTACCAGGGGAAAATGTCAAATCCTGACACATAGGAGTCTCCTTTACTTCCTACTAAGCTAATATATGGCTGAAACCAAGTAATATTAACTTTTATAATCTTACAGAATTTAGCATCCCACCTTGAAGTTTATACTAATCAGACAGGAGAGTCTAATTCCAGGTAAGATGCTGTAAATAAACTCCATCTATCTCTCCCACGGCATTCAGCCATGTAATACACGGGCTATTCTTTAAGGATTCTGAAAATCAACTTGCAGTTTCAGTGGGTAGATTGGAGAAGGTGATATAGTCAGAGTACATCAAAGCCATAGTGACTTTCAAATTTCTCCGTTGTAAGTGTTCTCTGACCTGGACTCAATGTTACCTACCATCCTGCAGCGCTCAATGGTGTGGCTAGAGAGGGATCTGAGAAGCCCTGCAAGGAGTTAGGGGGTCTTCTGACAGTGGCAATGCAGGCAATAGGGGACCATGATGCCCTGTGCATAGCTTCCAGGAGTTGACATGATGGCGATGAATTGCACAGCGATGGTAATAACAGCTAATGCATTTATTTCCTCCTCGCTATGTGCTAAGTTCTTCTACAAACAGTCTTTCCTATAAAAACATGTTACAAGACAAGCAAGAGGCTAGGTTGTCACAAAGTTTATAATGTGTTGACCCATTTCACCTGTGGAAGATGAAGAAACCACAGCCCAGGGGAGATGTTTGATCTTCCATTTCCAAAGGTTATATACACTGAGCTCCTTGGCTGGGGCCACATCCTGCATTTTCAAAACCAGCAGCATTCACGCCTGCAGACAGCTCTCATGTTCACGAGTTGGGGAATAGGACATCTGTGAAGAACTGTTTTGTGCTTGTTATAAAGATCTTCAGGGCAAAGAACAAAGGTCTTTAGCTTCTGTCCTAGGAGGTTTACTTGTCCAATGCCTTTTCATGATTTAACCAGTGTATTTATACAGCTTTGGGTTACGTGCACACAACAGGGGAGAGATTCACTGGAAAAATAAACAAAAAGCCTGGAATCAATAAAAAATGAGAATGGGCCTCTTTATTAATTTCTAGTGCCCTAGTTTCTTTTAATAAAATAACATTGCTAAGTATGTATAGATCCATTCTAAAAATGGTAGGAAACAAAGATTGTTCTATTCAGGATGGCAATTTGCTTTCTTGGCCCATTCTGATATTGAGCCTCTATCTGCAGGCTTTGAAAAGAGTTCAATTCCAGTATTTTTGTTGTGAGGTGAGTGTTTTGGGGTAGAGACCCAAAGACCACTCATCATGCCCACAATATAATTGAGAGTCTGTATTAGGCCAGCCAGCAACTGCTTGGAAAGAAACACTTCTCAGAGAACAGCCTCAGGTTCAGGACGTTTTATAGGTACCTCTTAAAGACAAAGAACACAGAAAAACTACATCCTGGTTGGCAGTTGCAGAGGTAGGTAAAGCAAGCGAGCAGTTTAACAGAAGCCAAACACACGCAATTAGCTGGGGCGAGTTTCTAGCACAGGGTTGGGTACATTCGAGCAGATCTTTTCATGGTAGGAGTAGAGACGGAGGAATGAATTTCAGGCCAAACCAAGTGTTAGTTGGAGATTTCTAGGGTGCACACTGAAATGCCTATGAGAGATTTAGGGGCCAAGGAGTAGATGGAGGCAGGAAGAACACCTGTTCTGTGAAGTGAGCGGAGGGAGGGGAGGGCTGGGTAGGAAGAGCTGAAGGCTTCTGTACAGTTTCAGGTCATCTTAGCCAGGCCAAGAGAGACTCCAAAAAGGATAACTCTTTAGGATCAAGGCCGGGCTGTACTGTGAGCATTCACAGTAACACTTTGGCTTCTTTTCTTTAAATACTTGGGGTTTTTGTTTTGTTCCTCATTTAAAGACTCAATCTTTGCAGAACTTCTTTATCCTTCTAGAAAGTTGGCATTTAATTGAGCTAACTGACATTTAAAATTCCCCAGACGTTCCCCTTCTGTTTTAACTATAGAGGCCATCCTTCACAACATATCGAATTAGAATATGTTTTGTAAGTGCTTTTGAAAAGAGGCTGACACCCTCCTGAACTGTTCATCTCCGCGTTTTCTTTTGTGTTGTTATGGTGATGAAGAGAGTCGGGCAGAGAGAAGAAACTAGAAGGAAACCGAGCACGTCGCAGAGAACAGAGAGGGTTTTCACTGGTTACAGTGCGTGTTCCTACAATGCTTTTAGCATAAAACTAAGTGTTCCACCAAAGACACATTTTGGTTTGGACCAGATATCTTTACTTTATCATAAAACATCAGAAGTACCACTGATGAATAAAGGTTGATGCTCAGCTTATTCTAAAAGGATTAAAACCAGGAGGTATAATCCAAATAGGAATAACACCTATACTAAGAATGATCTTAAATGTGGCTTTATAGAGCGTCAGTCTAAAATGGTGTACTGACAGAACGGTACACTGGGAAGATGTGGTGGAAGCGTGCTTTTCAGGAAGTGGGAGGTGTGGTCTCTGTTCATCATCACATTGTCTAGAGGTGTGCAGCTTCCTTCTTGTCTAACCTCACTGCACTCTACAGAGTACCTGATAATGAGAGTTACCCAGCACTCTTTTGCCTGGTTACCCCTGAAGCCAAGCCTCCCCTTCATAGTGCCTGCCTGGAAGACCTCCCAGGCAGCAGTGGGGGAAGTGTCATTCAGAGAACAGGCTAGGACACAGGGAAGAACCAAAGGGTGCTGCCTCAGTCCTTAGTAAGGAGAAGAAAAAAATTAAAAAGAGGCTGGCAAGATTGTTGGATGGGTAAAGTGCCTGCGGTACAATTATGAAGACCTGAGTTTGAATCCTCAGCTCCCATGTAAAGGCCCGCTATGGCAATGTTTGCCTGTAACTAAGCCCTGGAGTTGCAGGAGGCAGCAGATTCTGAGGGCTCACTGGCCAGCCAGGTTCAATGAGAGACCCTGTCTCAAAACATTAGGAAGACATCTGAGATCAACCTCTGGCCTCCACACCTGCACACATAAGTGAACGCACTAGCAGGCACACATACATACAACACACAACCGCAACATTAAAGCCATATAGTACCGTGACACCTAGATTCAAGGGAATTTATTGCATCAAAATGACTGACAGGAGATAAAGGACGTTAGGAATCTAACCAGGAACAGGAAGCAATCAAATATAACAACAGCAGGAAACTGCCCCTACCCCAAGGCTGGAGGGACAAAAGCAAGCTGTGTTCTCAGAGCCTGAGGCCAGTAGAAACTGTGGTCACCCTAGGCTACAGATGTGGAAGATGTGGAAGCTGGACAGTTGTGGCCGCTATGGAAACACTGTCGAAAGAGAAGAAGGAAGGAAGGCAGGGAGGGATGAAAATATCTGAATCATTCTTTTTCTGCCTCCTACCACTGCCCTATATTAGCAAAACCTGCTAGTAAGAAAGTCTAGGAAAGGCCCTTTGGAGATAATCTTCTGCAATGCAGATCAGAAGGACATATAAGCTTAGGATACAATAGCACTACTTGTTCTGCCTAGCCCCCAAGAGCAATCTGTCACTGTCAACCTTTGAGTCAAACTGAATCAAATAAGAAATATCCAGTGTCTGTTATCACATGATGTCTAGGTGTGTCTATGAAAGCATTTACAGAAGGGATTACATATTAAATAGTCCAAATAAGGAAGAACCATATGCCAATGTGGGCAGGTATTAAATCCACTGAAGACCCAAACAGAAGAAAAAGAGAGACTGGGGCAAGATGAATTCTCTTTCATTAAGACATCCATCTGTTCCTGCAACCAGACACCCAGCTCTTGGTTCTCCTATCTACAGATTCCAGGATTTATTCCAGAGGCTTTCATATCTCAGGTCCAGTAGTGAAAGGAGAGGGCCCTGAAACAGGCAGATCCTGGAGCTTCCTGGTCAACCGTTCTAGCCAAAATGGTGAGCTCCAGGTTCAGGGAGAGAACCTGTCCCAAAACAGCTAAGGTGGAAAGCAGTTGACTGGCCCCTACACGTGCATTCACAGGTGAGAGCATCCTAACACACACAGACACTCTCTCTCTCTCTCTCTCTCTCTCTGTCTCTCTCTCTCTCTCTCTCTCTCTCTCACACACACACACACAAACTCTCACACACTCACACATACACTAAAACAGCAGAAGTATGCTTATAGACATTTCAGTGGTTGGAAACTGTGTCCTAACTCCAAGCCAAAATTCTCTCAATGAGTTTTCTCTAAAACTTGAGTCAGCAACTCAAATAGCAGTTTTTCAAAGCAAACATTCAACACAATACAATTCGAAGATAAACTAGTTTGATACTTCCGGGCTGAGGAATAACAGCAGGTTGAGGTTCAAGGTCTTCGTTTCTGTCATTGAACCATTACATCTCCATAAAAGCAGCAACAACACGGCAGTTCACAGCATACAATAATAGTCTTGATTCTGAGCCCAGGTGTTTTGAGCAGCCTCGTTGGCACTGGCTGGCATGTGCGGTGCCACACACTCATGTTGGGTGTTCACACGAAAGTCACCCAAAACAATACAGGCACAAGCTCCCAGAGACATCCAGGACTCCTTAGGTTTAATTTTACATTAATTTTTATCCCTTGCACATTCAGAAAAGTGCTGCTAATTTTTCACGGCCTCCCACAATCAGTTCCATGACTTCGCGGCCCGTGGCTTAAGAAGCTGGATTTACAAACTGTTGTTGACTCTTATATTCACTTTTAAGGAGAATGACAGGTGAAAGGTTGGCTGAATGGAGCAGGGAAAGAAATGAGAAACAGAGACGGGGATGGGGAGAAGGTACAACCGTGCGGCTTAAAATTCTACCGAGGAGCACACGGGGAAGGACGTTGAAGTTAGAGGAGGACTGCTCCACACCGTCAGCTCTTGAGTTCTTGGCATGTGAAATGACTGTGCAACTGTTAGATCATGTCTGCATTGTGAGAATGATACGGGAGAGGAGTAAATTCACTATAACAAAGACAGATTGGTGGTAGTGTCTCTGTCGAGGATTAGGAGGTGGGATGTGTGTGACGGAAATCATTTGGCCTTAAATGGCAGCTCTGTCGAGGCTCTGTGTCCTCATTCTCAGAATAGACAAAAATCTCATGCTAAAACCCATTTTCCCATGGGTGTTTTACATTTTTACCAAAACATTAAATGGAAAGTACTTTCTTGCTGTTTAATATGCACTTCGTGATGACTAATAAGATTGAGCCCTTCCTTGTATATTTATCAGACATTTGCATATCTATTTTATTAGTATCCTTTATTTGCCTTTAACTTTTCTTCCACATTAAAGAGCAAATACTACTTAATGATTTTGCCTTCTCTTGGTTTAACATCTGTCGGGTGAACTATCCAAGTGCCCTGAGTTCAACAGAAATTCTTTTATTTGCACATAAAGTCAAACCTATCAGCCCTTTGCCTCGTGGTTAGGTATTTTTAAATTAAAAATTGTAATCTCTTATATATTTTTTTTACTAAAAATTATCTATCTTTTACATTTTTAATTTGCCTGGAGCCTGCTTATGTCTATTGAATAAACAAGGAGAAAACAGAACTTGAAAAATTACACACGGACATTTTCTAGCTTTTCAATTGCTTCCATACACATGTCATTGAAAATAACTGTCATCCTACAATGAGGCTAAAATAAAGGCAATTTCATATAAACAAATTCTGGCAAAGTTTGATACCAGAGTCCTCATTAAAAGCAATTCTCAAAGAGGTAATTCATACCCAAGGGAAGTAGCTGCAGATGGGAGGAATGAGCACCAATGAGAGCGTAAATGCATGAGTGGATATGAATGTATCACAAAAACTATAGAAATCATCATGCAATGGCTTGAACAAAACAAGAGATCAGTCACATATGGACCAGAGTCAATGAAAACAGTTTGGGTATTCAGTCTTCGTGGTGTTTAGAAAGAAAGCAAAGGCATTAACTTCATATTATTACAATTGCACAACTTCTGAAGCAAAAAAACATTGAGAGAATAGAAACGACAGTTGACATCCAAAGAGAAGGAAACGCCAAGATGTAATCCCAACAGAGAACTGTTGGGGGAAGATGTCAATGAAGAATAAAGAGGAGAGAGTCAGAGCCAATCAGAACCTTCAGACTGTGAAGTAGTCTGACATCTGTAAAGGAAAGAGAGAGAAAGAATGGGTTAGGTAGTTACCAGGCTGTTATTTGGAGAGAGTGTTCCAGTAAAGGGAGGATCAAGTACAAAGCCAAAATGCAGACAGAGCTCATGAAACCTCCCGTGATCTGCCAAGGGCTCAGTAAAACCAGAGTACCAGATGGGGATCTCCAGACAGGAAGAGATCTAGCCAGTCGATAAGGAAATAGTCACAAAAGGCCCTACAGGTCATCCAGGAAGGAAGTTAGATAGCAGCTTAAAAGCAACAGGAATGTAACGAGTACTTTTCCTAAGAAATGAGACTTTATTCAATAGGGATCGAGCACCTACTACTCTACATGAGTTATTCTTAAGACTACAATAATTATGGATCTAGAAAATTCATATTGAGTGAGGTAATACAGGCCCAGAAAGACAAATATAATATGTATTCACTCATAAGTAGCTTTAGACATAAAGCAAAGAGAAACTAGCCTACAGTCCACAATCCCGGAGAAACTAGACAACAAGAAGAACCCTAAGAGAAACATACATGGATCTACATAGGAAGGTGAAAAAGACAAGTTCTCCTGAGTAAACTGGGAGCTTGGGGGTCATGGGAGAGGGAAAAAGGGGAGAGGGGAAGAAAAGAGGGGAGTGGAGAAAAATGTATATAGCTCAATAAAAACAATTTTTAAAAAAGACGTACACTCCCACCTTCCTGCTTCAATCAGTATTAATTAGCAAGGAGGGGACACGGGCTCTAGGTAGGGTCAGTTGGTGGATACAACGTAGAGGGCCAGAGTCATAAAGAAAAGCCGTGGAAGCAAATAAGGACTAAGACTCAACCAAGATCGGACAAGCAAAGTACTCAAGAGCCAAAATTTAGTGAAGTCCTCACTCTAAGACTCATCCAAGTATTGGACCGATGCCTGAGAGTGGAATAGTCATGCTTTTTAAGAAATACCTTTACTGACATCAAATCCACGTGCCTCCTGGGTTATCTTCTGTAAGTTTGAATTTGATTTTTTGTATATCACAGGCAGGAATATAACATTACAATTTGCACTAGTACTAACAGAAATTCCATACTTGTTGCCCATAGCAATAACTCCCTTTTAGTGCACCCTCAAATTCTTGTACATCCGCAAATCTGGTTTCACCCTTTACTAGTATGCATGCCTGTATATTTTATATAAATGGATTAAAATGACACATGATGTTTTTTATGTAGAATAATGTTTTAAGTTTTATCCTCATTACATCTTACATCAGCACTTCATTCCTTGTCATTCTGAATAATGTTCCAAGGCTATACCTGCGTTTTGTCTAGTCTTCAGTTAACTAACATTTGGGTTGCTTTTACTGTTTGGTTGTTACTCTTATGCCGCTATAAAAACATCTGTAAAAGTTCTTACGGGGTTGTTTTTTTTATTTTAGTTCTTTTAAGTATATATCTCAGAGTAGAATCCTGGCTCATACAATCACATCATGCTTAAATACTTGAGGGATCTTAGCTGCTTTCCCAGCACAACCTTTAGCCACCAACAGAGCATGAGAACTCCAGTTTCCATTGCTACCAACACTTGCTACCTTTATTCTTTTTCATTCTGGCCAACGTCCTGGGAGCAAAGCATCACATAAAGCTTTGATGTGTGTTTCCATAGTTACTAATGATATGGAACCCTGGCTTTCTTACCACCTCCACCATTGCCTTGGAAGCTAAAATGGGGGAAGGCGCAGGAGATGAAAATATCTCCTTCCTGGTAACATAGGTGACTGAGTATGCAGAGTCCTGCAATGCAGGTGACTGAGCTTGCAGAGTCCTGCCATATAGGTGACCGAGCTGCAGAGTCCTGCATTGTAGGTGCCTGAGCTTGTAGAGTCCTGCATGCAAGGGATGCTCACTTTTTTCTCAGAGAAGTTCAAAACTGATACCTTTAATGAGTATTGAACCAGGCTCTGGCTTATATGAAAACCACGCTGTAATTCCATTTGCTACTTTGGTCGCTATCTCTGTGTGGTATTTATGACAACGCGACTTTCAACAACAACAACAACAACAAAAATAAAACCTTGGAAATGATGTCCTTTTAGCTCCCTTGTCAGGGACTGTCTTGACTATGTAAAAGAGGTGGGAAGGCCCACCAATCATGGGTAGCACCATTTCCCTAAATTGTAAAAATGGAGACGGGGAACTGGACAGCAAGCTTGCACTCACCTTTCTCTCTTCCCTAGCTATGGGTTCCTTGTGACCAGCAGCTTCCAGCTCCTGCTGTCTTGATTCCCCATCATGAGGAACGTTCATTGAACTGGAAGCTGGAAAAAATTCTTTCTTCCCAAGTTGCTTCTGTCATGGCAACATAAAAAGAAACTGAGACACCCTCTACTATAATAATTCAACTATCATTTGCTTGCATGCTGTCCCTCCTCAGATAAAGGAGAATAAACTTGGGCTTTTTTATTTAAATTGTCCTGGATTGAGTTGTCAGATATGCACCATGCAGATAAAAACATTTACCAGATTACCAGGCTAGTAGAGTTAATTGCTCACATGTGATTTATTTTGGTAGTAAAATAAATTAAATAACCTGTTTGTGTCAGTCAATGCAAAATGAAGTCATCTACCAAATAACTGTATTGAGAGTCTGTGGTCCTGGACTGAAATTCAACCACCATCTGTGTTATGAATTATGACAAAATTATGATAAAAAACTGTTAGAGTGTTTTTGAAATACTGAACACGTGAAAGGCTAAACACGACATTTGATACATTTTATTATTTAAATGTATTTTGAGTGTATTAGCTCCTGAAATGCAATGCAATTTCAGGAAAAAAGATTTTTCTTAAATGTGATGTGTGACTTTCTTAAATGTGATCCTTTGAATAAAGATGGTCATGAGAAAGTCAGACATCCCTTGATTAAAAAAACCAACATTAAGAACAATTTAAGTAAAGAGAATCTTTGCAACTAGACCCTTCAGTAAACTTATTCAAAACTAAACTTTTCTGTATTTTGTTCCTTACTTTTAGGGTGAATTTACCAGCCATGGATCTATTATGTTTATACAAGTGTATGATAAGTTTTAAAAAACGTGTTCAAAATGCAGTGTATGCAGCACTATTTGTCATAGCCAGAACCTAGAAACAATATAAATGCCCCTCGACTGAAGAATGGATAAGAAAAATGTGGTACACTTACACAGTGGAGTACTACATGTTGCAATGAGGAGTGGGCCGTGTTCCCAGCGCCTGGCTCCCAGCCGCAGGCCTGCTTTTGGTCCTGGCTAGCTTATATCTGGAATAATTACACAGAAACTGTATTTATTTAATACACTGCCTGGCCCATTATCTCTAGCCTCTTATTGGCTTAACTCTCACATCTTGCTTTAACCCATATCTAGTCATCTATGTATCACCACGGGAATGTGGCTTACTAGCATGAGTCTAACCTATGTCCATCTCGGGCCAGAGAGATCATGGCATCTTCCACACTTCTTTTCCTCCCAGCATTCCATCCTGTCTACTCCGCCTACCTGATTTTTGCCCTATAAAAAAGGCCAAGGCAGTTTCTTTATTCAACCAATGAAAACAACAGAAATACAGAAGGACACTCCTACAACCTACCCAGCAGAAAAAAATAATGACATCTTGATTTTTGCAGGCAAATGAATGGAGCTAGAAAACATCATTTTGAGTGAGGCAAGCCAGACCCAGAAAGACAATTATCACATGTATTCACTCATACGTGGTTTTTAAACATAAAACAAAGAAAACCAGCCCATAAATCAAAATCCCAGAGAACCTAGACAACAATGAGGACCCTAAGAGAGACATACATAGATCTAATCTACATGGGAAGTAGAAAAAGACAAGATCTCCTTAGTAAATTGAGAGAATGGGGATCATGGGAGAGGGTTGAAGGGGAGGGGAGAGGTAGGGAGGGGAGCAGAGAAAAATGTAGAGCTCAATAAAAATAAGTCAAAAAAGAAAGTCTCAGAGAATTGATAAAATACTACTAAAATAAAAAGAAAACTCATAACTAATGAAATTATGCAATGAATTTTAGTTTGCCTTCCAAAGGATTTTTTACAGCAGTGTCAAGTTTTTATATAGAATCAGTAGGTCAAGTGTCCACTTATAAAAATAAATTTTATATGTCATCTAGATTCCAAGTTGCATTTCTCCTACTCTTTTCCCTGCTAATTAAATCATTCAATATCACCTATTCCCATACTTCAAGATTTCCATCATTAGACTACAAATTCTAAGTTTTAAAAATATTTAACCCAAGTCTTCAAAGATTTGTGTTTTTGTTTAGTGTTGTATTTCTGAGGGACAAGCTGCTTTTATCAAGGCATCCTCATTTCTTCTCATTGATTTTTTTTTATTTAACACAGAGATAATGAGTTTCACTGAAATATCTTCATTCACATGTGTTCACATGTGTTATTACACTTTGCTCTGAGTTGTCTCCTTCCTTCATACTCAGCTGACTGACTGATTCTTGTCCTCTACCCAAGTAGTCCCTGCTTTGGGGCACATATATTCCATCCTTCTACCTTCTACTTCAAAGACTTACCAGATCACATGCACACACACATTGTGTGTGCAGTTTTAACTACAGGTTTCATTCATGCAGCTCTTGTCTGAGGCCTGTTTTGCCTAACATGTTGCTCTCTAGTTCTATCTATTTTTCTACTAATAAGATTTTTTTCTTTATGACTGAATAAAATTCCATTGTGTGCATGTGCCCCATTTTCATTACCTGTTTACCTGTTGATGGACTAATAGGCTGGTCCCTTTCCACCACTGTCAGTGCAAAGCAATAAACATATGTGTGCAAGGATCTCTGTTGCATGTAAACTTAAGAGTTCTTTGGCTATGCACCTAAGAATACTTTCTTAGTTAGGGTTTCTATTGCTGTGAAGAGACACCATGACCACAGCAACTCTTACAAAGGAAAACATTTAATGAATAGCTTACTGTTTCAGAGGTTTATTCCATTATCATAATGGTGGAACATGGTGGCATCCAGGCAGACATGGTGCTGGAACTGAGAGTCCTACGTCTTGATCACAGGCAGCAGGAAGTGGTCTGAGACACGAGGTGGCATCTAGAGCATAGGAGAACTCAAAACTGACCCCATAGTGACACACTTCCTCTAATAAGGCCATACCCACTCCAATAGAGTCACATCTCCTAATAGTGCCACTCCCTGTGGGGGCCATTTTCTTCCCAGTCACCACAAACGCCATCACTGGGTCACATTGTAGAGTCATTTTCTGTTCTTGAGGAACCTCCATACTAATTTCCATGGTGGCGGCACAATTTTACACCCATGACAATAGCTCACCAGAATTTGTTGTCATTTTTTTGTTGATGACAGGTATTCTCACTGGTGAAGATGGACTTCCAAAGAAGTTTTAATTTGTATTCTCTTGAAGGCTAAGAACACTAAATGCTTTGAATTTCTTTCAAATATTCATTGGCCATCTATATTACTTCTTTGAGGACAGTCTATTCTTTTCATCAGCCCATTTTCTGACCAGGCAATTTTTGTTGTTTAGTTTGTTTAGCTGTTTACATATTATGGCTGTCCTGTCTGATGTAGAGTTATCGAGTCTCTCTCTCCCCTTGTATAGTTTGCTTTGTCTCCGCTGATGATTTGGGTCCCTTTTCAGGAAGTTTGCCCCTAAGGGTTCTCACTTTGCTTTTTGTCTTTTTGGCAATATGTTTAAGAATGCCATTTCAAGATTGACATGGTTGTATTCGTGGGCTTGAATGCATTGCTAAAATCCTTGAGAATTGCATGTGGGATAGTAAAAATTCATACAGTGGCAATGTCATTAATCAAATTGCTTATGGCTGTCTTTTGTTTTAGTTTATTTCCCTCTTGCTGTGATAAAGCACTCTGGCAAAAAACAACTTACAGGAGAAAGGGCTATGTAGCTCACAGTTCCAGGTTATAATCTCCCATGGCATGGGAGTCACAGTGACAGGAGCTTAGAGCAACTGGCTACATCACATCTGCTTGCAATCAGAAGGGAGCAATGGATATATGCATGCTACATTCCAACAGGACAAGACAGTGCAAGGATCCCTCCATTGTATTCTTATGAAGGCCATTTCAGGTTAACTAGAATCTGTTCTCCTTGATGGAGAATCCCATGGAAAATTACCCAGCTCTATTCTAGGACCCATGGTCATAATATCCTAGCTAACTTGTCTCTGTTTCTGGTAAACTGCTTGCTTCTGAGAAGTCTCCCTACAGCTCCTGAATGAGATGCCAAGAGGTGATTTTGTCTTCAAAAACCCTGTGTTCTGGATACCCAGGACTACATGTAGGTCCCCAAAATATCTGGGTGTGGTCCCAGCTGGCAGGAATAAGGACTTTCAGTTGGCTATAAACTGTGTATGAGGGGTCATCCCTGGTGGACTACCCATAACAATGTTAACTTTCTTTCTCACCTCTTATACAGTCTAAAATCTTCTGCCCAGAGGATTGTCTCTGATAGTGGGAAGGTCTTCTCACTTCAATTAATATTAATATGATCAAGATAATCCCCCACAGACAGGCTCAGAGGTTCATGTCTCTGATGATTCTACATTTTTTCAAGTAATGTGTGTGTGCTTGTGCATGTTGTTTGTTGGCTCAATTTTGTTTTTGTCTTTGTGAGATCAAGTGGTGGCTTGAATGAAAATGGCCCCTGTAGGCTTATAGCAAGTGGCACTATTAGGTGGTGTGGCATTGTTGGAGGAAGTGTGTCACTGGGGGATGTCTTTGAAGTTTCAGATGCTCAAGCCAGGCCCACTCTCACTCTCTTCCTGCTGCCTGCTGTTCCTGATGTAGAACTCTCAGCTGTCTCTCCAGTTCCATGTCTGCCTGTGTGCCACCGTGTTTCCTGCCATGACAATAATGGACTAAACTTCTGAGCTGTAAACCAGTCCCAATTAAATATTTCCTTATAAGAATTGCTATTGTTATGGTGTTTCTTCATAGCAATAGAAACCTCTAACTAAGATAGAGTCTCACTATGTCACCCATAATGGGTTCAAATTTGCTACACAGCTCATGCAGGCTTCAAACTGTAACTAGAAATTTTAGGGCAAAAGCCCCTGCTCTGTCAGTTTTAATATACTAGCCACTGCCTACCACCCTGTTACAGAAAGGAAAGGGTGATGCTGAAAAGCAGAGAGAGGGTTACTCACTGTGACTACATTAGGAAGTAGAACCAAGTGACCCCAATTCCATCTTCAGTGCCGATACGATCTTTAAGTTAGAGGAAGAACTGGGGTAGAGGACAATCATAAGCATGATCCAGCAGTCAAAACCAAAGTGTGGTCTCTGATCAGTGACTCAGTTCTCATCTTGCAAGGAGGTCTGAAGAAGTCCTTACTGCTCAATGGACAATGTGGTTAGAAGGAGATGAGTGGTCCTGATGCAGGATAACACCTTGCCCTTGGTCATGCAAGCTTTAGCTCTTCTCAGAATCTCTTGGGTGATTTTAGCCTTAAGACAATGACTTCTCTCTGTACCTTCAGCTTTAATGTGAAATAAGATGAGTGAGACAGACAACCTGTGAGCAATTTATACACTGGATTTGAGGGCCCAAATGGGAAATCAAGACATTTTAGTAAATGCTTCTAAATGCCAGTTTCAAAACTAGTAAACTTCTTGCCTTAGCGTCCTCAGTGCAGGGTTATAAACGTGTTGCCTCCGCATCCAGGAAACTGATAGCAAAAACAAAAAAGAAAACAAAAAAGAATGGGGGGGATGGTACTAGTGACCAAACTCGATGTTCTTGCATTCTAGGCAAGTGCTACATCCCTGACCCTGGTAAAATTCTTAACTAATTACATGAGTAAGGGAACAAGGCTTTGCTTCCCTGAATAGTTAATGAAGTGAGTTGCCCTCAGGACCTTGGCACTGAAAGGAAACTTCTGGGTGCCCAGGGGTACTTGAGAAGGAAAAACCACAAATTTAGGTTTTACTCTTAGTTTAAGTAAGATTACTATAGAACAGTTAAAGTTTAAAAGCTTAAAATAAAGGTTACTTTCTCATAGTCATAGGATCAATATTGTTGAAAACCACACCCAAATTTTAACTACACAGCTCCCATAAATACAGTACTCTTGGGATTCTAGACCTAAGTCTGTGTTTGTTTATTCATTTACTTGTAAATAGGGCATTGGTAGAGGAAGGGGGAACTTGAAACAGAATGGGAGCATCTGCTGAAGTTCAGAAGACACAGAGCATCTTAAACCCTCTCCCTGCCCCAAACCTAGAGATTCTCAAGGAAACTGTCCTTGTGTAACTCAGAGAATATTTCCCTTGGTTAACTGATTAACTTAAAATATCTTCATTGATATGGTTACCCTTAGATATATCACTCATTGTAGATAATATGTTCCTATATTGAACAAACCCTAAAGACTCTACCAGGAAGATTTGAAATCTGATAAATATCTTCAGCAAAAAATAGTGTAACACAAAACCAATACAAAAATAAGTAGTTTTATGATATATTAACACTGGACTTAAGAAAAATTTAGAAAGTGTTCTTATTTACAATAGATTTAAAAAACCAAACACTTAGGGATAAAACTAACCCAGAAAGACTGGAGAGATGCTCAGTGCTTAAGAGTACACAACACTCTTGTAACGGCCCGAGTTCTGCTCCCAGCACTT
>JAQHUG010000126.1:2408199-2434493 GCA_028555095.1 Dicrostonyx torquatus | reverse complement strand
CCTGTCCTGGGACTAGCTCTTGTAGACCAGGCTGGCCTTGAACTCACAGAGATCCGCCTGCCTCTGCCTCCTGAGTGCTGGGATTAAAGGCGTGCACCACCACCGCCTGGCTAAATTCATTTTTGAAATACACCATTTCATGAAAGCATGTGTATGTATAGTAAATGTGCAATCTATAAATATGTATTTTAAAATGGAATGCAATTACTTCCCTAATTTTGAAATGTATTAGTGGCTTAGAAAAATAGCTGAAGTAGGAAATAGAATTTGACCATCTCAAATAATCTCTGACACATGATTATTTGATTCCATTGCATACATAAAAGAAATCGGTCTGGTTTTTTAAGTCCTACAAAGAGAAGGAAGCAGCCTCAGCAGCATGAGTTTAGAGTGTATTTTGTGGGGTTGGCGAGATGGCTGGATAGTTAAGAACACTGGCTGCTCTTTCAGAGGACCTGGATTCGATTCTCAGCATCCACACAGAAGCTCACAGCAGCCTCTAACTCCAGTTCCAAGGGGTTCCAATACCCTTTCCTATTCTCCTCAGAAGCTGAATACACATGATTCACAGACTTATACCCAAGCAAAACACCAACACATACGAAATAAAAATGAGGAAATTTCACAAATAAATTAATTTAATCAAATACATTCAATGGGTCTTGTTTCCTCCCTTCTTTGTCTTCACCATGGAAGATTTGTGAGGCTCTGCTTAACTTGGGGAGATATAACAAAACTCAGATAAAAGTCTTTTCAGTGCTAATCAGTTCTTCTTCAACCTGGGAAGTATGTGTTCTTGTCATAGAGGGAGACGCTCCAGAGCCAGATGCTCCAGAATCCATGCAGTTTCTCCAAACAAATATATTGGAGGCTACTTGTCTATTTGATGTGTTGTCTTTTTTCCTTGCCTTCCTGCTTTAAGCGTAAAATGATATCCCAGATTAATAAAGCGAACAAAAACCAACAGTGACGGGTACTGTCAACGTAATG
Source organism: Dicrostonyx torquatus (assembly GCA_028555095.1). NCBI lineage: Eukaryota > Metazoa > Chordata > Mammalia > Rodentia > Cricetidae > Dicrostonyx > Dicrostonyx torquatus. The sequence continues at coordinate 2,433,503 of JAQHUG010000126.1, read as the reverse complement.
ATAGCCTTATTAAGCCCAGCATTTCATGTCCCAACCTGGAGGAACTTGACCCATGATACTCTCCACACCTTAATAACAGTTGCTAACACTTACTGTCCTTCTGTTGTGTGCTCGGTTTCATGTTCTGCGGTTTCTATGTATTATCTCACTGGATCTTCACATAACTGTGTTAGTCTCTTCATTTTATAGGGGCAGAAACTGACGCAGAGAAGGGTAAGTTCATCAAAAATCATACCACTAATCTATGAGCTTCTTAGGGCTTTTCTGACAAACAACTGCAAATGTTGAAAATTGTTCTTTTCCAGTCCCGGAGGCAGGTGATTTAAATATCAAGTTGCAGATGGATTTGTCTCCATACAGTTCTCATGGCTCCTACAGCTGCCAAGATCCTCAGCTTTCCTTCGAGTCGGGTGGCTGTGTAAACTTTAATCTTTGCCTCTATTTCCAGTTGGCCTCTTTCCTTTTTTGTGTGTGTGTCTTATTCTTTTTGTGTTTCATTGGGACATTTATCATTCAGTTTAAGACCTGACCTAATTCAGGATGATTCCACCTCAGAGTCTTAAGGCAACAATATCTAGAAAGACTTATTCCAAATAATGTCAAGCTCTAAGGTCTGAATGCACGTATTTTGGGAGCCATTATTCAACTAACTATAGCTAATGAGTGAGTGAATGTCACAACCAAGATTTATCCGTTACTTAATGTTTCTCTTTGTATCTCACGTATAGTACGTACAGTGTGTATGTGTATATCTGTATATAATATATACATACTTACAGTGAATATAGGCGAATTATATACAATACAGTGGGCATGCAATAAAAGATAAACAGCTGAAGGAGCATTAGACAATAAATATGATGTTTGGACAGTCTCTTGAAGCATGCTGTGACAGAATTTATTGTAAAGGTCCTCTCAGCAGGCTACTTCTAAGCAATCACACTGTGCAGCTCCAGTTCCTCTTACAAAGACGTAGTCACTTGCCACTTACTCCTTGTCATTATCCTCTTTGATCTCTCACAATCTGTTGTTTTAATACAGAAACCAAAGGCAAATTAGAAATCAACTCAGGAAAGAATTAAAGAGTGAGGCGTGGCCAAGCCCCCCACTAATGATAGGAAATAAGTGTGCACCAAGTTCACTGGTCTTGATCAAAAGACAAACCTGGTAGTTACAAGCCTCTCTCTGTGTCTCTGCTCTTCAATCTTGAGTGGAGTTTAGATGGGATGGTAATCTGTGTCCCTTGTTTTCCCAGAGCTCCCAGCAGATTTCTAAGAACAAGAAGGTAGCTGGCTCATAGAGTTTTCTTTTTCATTAAATAATGTTGAGCCCTAGGATATTTGTGAGGGGGTTAGTCATTTAATGTTGTGTCTCAGAAGAGTGAGGCCATGAGGGTAAGACTGAAGAAAAAGGCTTCCATCCCAGATAGTGTGAATTTTAAGTAGTGCTAACATGAATGGTGAAGAAGTATAAAATATTTCTAGTGGATGCTCTTTTCCTTTTAAAATAATTTCTACAGATAAGAATGTAGTTCAGTGCTAGAAACATTTGCCCAGTTTGAGCAATGCCCTGGGTTTGATTCTCAGCACTACCAAAATTGAGTATACAGTATTATAAACTGCCTGGCCAAAAATGTCAACTACAACTACGTTCTGAAATGAAGACTATGGAGAGAGAAATTAAATTCTTGAGAGGCTGGAGTAAGGGTTGGTTGCTGATTAGTTGGGTTGGTTACATGTTTTCCAACTTTCTGGAAACTTCTTATCTCCAGTTTCCCCTCTGAAAAGTAGGGAGTGAGGCGCCAGCTACTAAGAAGGCAGGGCCCATAAATTATTCAAACAAACAAAAAACCAAACATGTTTATTAGACTGGATTGATCATTGATTTTTCAGTCCCACTCTCATGGACATAGAGAATTTGCCATCCAGAACTCATTGTTTTGTTCATTCTGAACAATCCTGGGGTCTTACTTGGTCTGAGAACATCAGTCTTCACCTTTCTATGCTGAATTTTCATTGAATGGCCTAGACCCAGGGTTGGTCTAAATTGATGGTTTACATAGATTCCATTTACCAGGGAATGACTGACTTCCTATCAGACTCTCCACAGTTACGAGGCTGGCAGGCTGATTGGACAGCAGCTGTCGCAGTAATCAAGATTGTATGACATTTGCTTAGGGTATGCGTCTTTCTCCTTGGGTTTGCCTTTACTCTTCTTAAGCACTCTCAGCATTTGGAAAATTAATAAGCTAGAATTACACACATAAAGATAAGCATTTAACTTGGCCTCCTTAACCTGGACTGGTTTTTTGTTTTGTTTTGTTTTGTTCAAGACAGGGTTTTTCAGTGTATTTCTGACTGTCCTGGAACTCTCTCTGTAGACCAGGCTGGCCTCGAACTCACGGAGATCTTCCTGACTCTGCCTCCCTGAGTGCTGGGATTAAAGACGTGCACCACCATCACCCAGTTTTACCTGTACTTGTTAAACACACTGCTAGGTGAGCCCATGCCCAGTTCAAGACTCAGCTCTTACATAAATAATGAGAGCTCCCAAATGTGCATTCTCACTCACACCCCCCCTCAACCTTATAGAACTTCCTCTTTTCCTCTCATTAACTGGCTGTCCCATGGGAACTATGATGGGAAGACCCCAAAGTCACCTTTGCTTCCTGTTGTATTGTTCTCCCACCTATATATTATTTCTTAGTATAAACAATTACTACTCAGAGTCAAATTCTTCTATCTGAACTACATGGATAAAAATTCCTTTGGTCCCTAAACTTGTATCACTAAGTGATTTTGTGTTGAAAAATACACTTACATTTCAATGAAAATACATAGTTTATAAAATGGTTTTACTTTGTAAACCATATTTCACTTTATCATTAAATTTATGATAAATTACACAGACAATAAAGAGTCCCTGAACTTGGGAAGGAAGGGGTTTATTTAATCATACACGTTACAGTCCATCATTGAAGAAAGTGAAGACATTGACCTGGAAGGAAGAACTGAAGCAGAATTTATAAAGGAATGATGCTTATGGGCTTGTTCTCCATGGCTAACTCAGTCTGCTTTCTTATATAACCCAGAATCCCCTTCGCAGGGGTAGCATGGCCTGCTGTGGTCTGGGCCCTCCCACATCTACCATTAATCAAGAAAATTCCCTACAGACATGTTCACGGGCCAATCTGATGGAGGCGTTTCCTCGACTGAGATTTGAGATTTCCTCCTTTCATGTAACTCTACTTTGGGTCTGATTGACAAAAACTAGCCACCTTAAAAAATTGAAAAGTTTAAAGCATTAAATATATAGTTATTACATGAATTAGTGTTAAATATATGGTTATTACATAAAATAGCACTCCCATTCCTAAAATAGCAAAAAGAGCTGCTTCACAAAAACATAAAAGAATGCATATAGCAGTGGTATTAAAATAGCCAAGAGAGAAGCAATCCACTCTTCCATCAGTTTGCCGATGGAATAAATCAGACATAGTCAGTGTCCTATTCAATGGAATAATAGTCAGACATTAAAAAGAAACAACGCTGAAGCATGATACAATATGTATAAACCTCAACAACATTAAGTTTAGCCAAAGAAGTCTATCATAAAAAGCCACAGGCTATGCAATTCTGTTTGTATGAAATGTACAAAAAAATGTACAAAAGCAAATTTGTAGACCCAGAAAATAAACCATTACTTACTGTGGTGGTTTGGCTAAAAAACGGCTACTCTAGGTTCATATATTTGAACGCTTAGGGAGTGGCACCACTTGAAAGGAATAGGAGTTTGTGGCCCTGCTGAAGGAAGTATGTCACTGGAGGTAAGTTTTGAAGTTTCAAAAACCATGCCGGGCCCAGACACTCTCTCTTCCTGCTGCCTGAAACTCAGGATGCAGAACTTTCAGCTCTTGTTCAGCACCATGTCTGCCTGCATGCCAGCATACTCTCTGCCGTGATGATGATGATGGACTAAACCTCTGAAGTTGTAAGCCAGTCCCAATTAAATGTTTTCCTTTATAAGAGTTGCCATGGTCATGGTGTCTCTTCACAGCAATAAAATACTGAATAAGACACCAAGAACCAGAGAAAGGGCAGAATAGAGATGAATTGCTACTAAGTACACTGAGTTTCTTTTAGGGGAGATGGAAATAGTTTAAAGTTGGAAACTGGTGCTCGTGGAGAAACTAACTAGACTTAGAACCACGCAATGTGTGTGCAATAGTAGAGGATAGATTTTGTGAGATGTGAAATACATCTCAATTTTAAAAATTGGTATTTCGGTGTTTTTATTTTTCATTTTTATTTCATAAGTGCTTACCTACATGAAGGTCTGTATACCATGTCTGTGCCTACTACACAAAAAGGATAGAAGAGGGCATTGGATCACCTGGAACTGGAGTTATGGGTGGTTGTGAGCCCCACACGAGTGCTGGGAACTTATCTCTGGTTCTCTGCAAGAGCAGCCAGTGCTCTTAGCCACAGAGCACCTCTCTAGCCCCAGGTTCTTTCTTTATTTGTTTTTTGTTTGTTTGTTTGTTTATTGTTTAAAGAACATGGTTCTGTACTTGGGATGGTTGTCATTTGGACATCTAAAGAGCTTCATGAACGTACAAATGTTATTGTATCATCAAGTTTTTAAAAACTCTTATTTAAGTCTCATATTTAACATACTGGAGAGGAAGAAACAGGCAGACAAGCAGATCTCTTGTGAGTTCCAGGTCAATATGATCTATATAGTGAGTTCCAGGTCAGCCAGGGCTACATAGTGAAACCATATCTCAAAATAAATAACATACTACACGAACATGGCAACCCTGATGGCTATTATGAAGAGGTCACCCCACTATATGCCAAGCAATACTGCGTGACATTGTTTATATGTGAATATTGTTGAGATATTTTGAATATTTGAATATTTTGAATATTGTTGAAATGATAGTTTCATATAACTCAGTTTAACTCAAGGATAATCTTTTGAATAGGTTCTGTAGAAACCCCAGAAATACAGCATCAGCTAGGATAGCAGACTGAACTGAGTAATTTAATACCATATATGAATTCAAATCTACGGCTGTCTGCTGCAGACTCTAAGTTCATTCGACTGGTCGACTAAGGCTCTAGAGTCAATGACTCCAGCCATTACTTTCATTAATAGTAGCCATATACACAAACCTTTGTCTTCCAAATGGGAGAACTGGACCACACATTCCCAGTTTGGGGTGGACTCTCAGTGGGGCTAATGTCAGAGCTTTGTGTCTCTGGTCAGACTTTTCTATTTGTTATGTTTCCAATTCTCCCATTGCAGGCATTCTTGCTGTCTCAGGGTAAGCAGGACTTTGCCTGAAGAGGAGCCCTGTGGAGGTTCTCACACTTCAGTGTGTGGTTCCCAGTCTGGGAAACTTTGCAGAAAGCTCCTGCTGAACCATCCCACAGGTCTCTCCAAACTCTTTGCATCTTGATTTGTTTATAGTTTTATCTCGGAGTTTTCCCCATAGTCCAAACTTGCCCCAAATTTTCAAAGTTTGACATTTTAATGATGAGAATTTGTTTCCTCTTTCCCACTCAAAAGTTTTTCCTCTAACTCGGTACTTTCTCATGTTTTCTGGTGCTAATTTCCTCTATTTCTCTCCATTTATGAACCATCACAGGCTTCTGGTGAGTGTGATTGATGTGAAGGGACATGAATGCTATGGGGGAGGGGGAGTCTAGTTCTAGATCACCAGATGTACTTAGAGGTTTTCTTTATCAATTTGTTTTAGTCTTTTTTTTTGCAATTACCTATTTGTTTGTTTTTATCTATTGTTCTATTTATTTATCTATTTATTTGACTTTCTTCACAAAGGAAAAAGATACATTTTCTTAAAGAATAAGACTGTGTGCACAGCAAGAAGACAGCAGTACTTCTCCCATCCAAACCTACATGCCCCAAATTGAATCTATCTTCTTATTCCTTCTTAAAATCTAACATTACCTTAATCTCAAAATCTTATATTTTTTTTTAAATTTATTTTTCCCCACACTCAAACAAAGAGCCATGTGGATAGTGTTTGTTCTCAGGAATATCCCCCACAGTAGGAATAGAGCCTGGTCACAAGAAGCTTTTAATAAATGTTTAGTAAGATAAATAAATGAAGTTAATACAAAGGAAACAATCATGTTAAGGGAGGTGGCAGACCTCTCCCTGTCCACAAAGTTTTCTTTATGGTTATTATGATACTGTATCAAGTATGAAATAAAAACCAAAAGGGGGGTTATCCCTTTGATTCCTGCCCCAAAATGCTAAGTTCTGAGATTGGCAACCTCGAAGAACAGCTGATGGTTAGGAAACCTGAGAGGTGGGTAGAGATTAGACAATTCTGAGAACAGAAGAAGCAAGCATGAGAGCCCTAGGCAGACTTGGAGAGAAGAAAGGGATGGAGCTCATTACATCACACAAGATCATAGAGTTCTTCCTTCTCCCTCCTTCCTTTTCTCCCTCCCTCCTTTTCTCCCTCCCTCTCTTTCTCCCCCCCCCCCATCAATCTCTCTCTCTTTCTTCTTCCTTCTCTTTCTTTGAATACAGCAGCTGATTTCTTGGTCATCAAATTCATTGTAGTAGTTAGAAAAGACATTAATTAAGGTCAGATTCTGTTCTAAACAGTTGGGCTAGATTACAACCTCCACAAAGATGCTGGTGGCCTTCAACTGGGGAAAGAAGCCAATAAGATAAGCTGAGGAAGTCAGGCTATGTGTTTAGAGACAATTGTATTCATGGAATGTCCAAAGATGAACACTTTGTGGTTAAATAATCAGAATTATTCTCACTAAACAACATCACTTCTACTTATAGACAAATTCCTTACCACTATAAGAATATTTTTAGTAACCTATCGTTCACCAAAATGACATCTTTAAAAGTAAATTCCTAGAATCATGATGGCTGTCACTCACTCTCATCAATCTTTCCAAATCCCTTTACAGCCAGTTTGAGAGCCCAGGCTCACAAAATTGAGGTTATAAATCAGCTACACCTGTTACCTATAAAATGTGGTTTATTATGTAAAATGCAATTGTAAACCTAGATATCCCAATGCTGGTTTCATGGTTAAAGTTATGCAGCCCTTGGCTTTCCTATCTGATCTCCTATGGTTGTCTTGAACAAAGCAGAAACTCACATAGTGGCTACTCTTAATTCTGATGAATTACAAGTCGTGCTCTTATGAATCATTTTCCTAAGATAAACTGTCTTAGCCACGGATGATTAAAAAGTAAGCAGCACTATGACGATGCCATCTCTTGAAAAGCTTAGCATTTTTCTTTGGCAGGAATGCAGTTTCTTTCTCTGACATAGGTTTCCTGTCTGTATTACAAATCTACCAATTATATCTTAACTCCATAAACCTTCCCCCTCTCATTTTCCATGAATGAATTATCCTCATCTTAAATGCTATGGAAATTGGCTCGGCACAGTTAAATTGCTGCCATCCTTCTCCAAAAATAGTAAGAATGTTTGGTTTGTACGCCCTGCCACAACTTGCAAATTCCGAATGCATAAAATGTTTTTACCTATGAGTAAGGTGCTCTTAGTTTCAGTGCTACAGATAGAAAAAAGATGAGGCTGAGGAGAGTTTGTTAATTAAAAAAACATAAACAAAACGTATACACACACACACACACACACACACAAATCCCTCACTCAGTGCTGGGCCTGAGGAAGTAGACCTGTGATCCCCATTGTTCCAGAGCCAGAGGAAGAAGGATCATGAGTTCAAGGCCTGCTGCCCTGGTTTATAGAATGATCGAGGCCAGATGGATCAAAATAAGAGGTAGAGAGAGGACTGAGGACTGAGGACTGAGGCTCAGTGGTAGAGCACTTGCCTAGCAAGAGTGAAGGATGGAGTTCACTTCCTAGACTAACATCAACAACAAAATCCATCAGTGACCATTCTCTTACCCACTCAGCCCCAGTTTCGACTACCTCATATCAGGGTGGTCTCCTGTGGACTTCTGAATGAGAGGGCAGTGTTAGGAACCTGAGGAACTAGCATTTAGGGCTTTGGAGTTGGTCTGGGTGCACCCCAGGGTCAGATATAAATCAGATATTTATATCTATATTTATATCTATATATCCGATTCCCCTGGATCTGCTCCCTCTCCCTAACCTCTGCCTGAGCCCCAAACCTGTTTATGACCTGTTTTCCATTGGTACTGGAACTAAAATGAGAGACCAACCCTGCTTTCTTATTGTGACCTGCCAACCCACTTCAACTCCCCCAGCTTTGTATCTTCAGGAAGTAGAACCAGTTTCCAGTCAGGTGGAAACATATTCCTAGACCACAAAAGTCTCTTGCAGTTATTACTTGAAGAAACTGACACCCACCTACACAGAACATGAGGCATTTTAGAGAAAATCCCCAGGTTAAGACCCCCCCATCTGTCTCTATCTCTCTTTTCCTCTCTCTCTCTCTCTCTCTCTCTCTCTCTCCCTCCCTCCCTCCCTCCCTCCCTCCCTCCCTCCCCCCCTCTAAGTTCAGATGAAGCCTGTGGCAAAGAGCCAACCACACAAACAGTGCCCAGACAGATAGCTTCTACTGTACAAAACACATTTGTTTTCATTAAGAGTTGATTATCACAATCAGAACTTTCTCTCAGACATTTCTTTAGCCAAGGAGGAGGAAGGCAAATCAAAGCATCAAGTTCTAGGAATATAACTACTTCTAATTGAGATCTTTCAGACATGCCCAAATGGAAGAGGATCTGTCTCAGTTAGGTACACTGATACTTGTATGTAGCATTATGCAAAACTTAAAGTAATACTAGCTAAAATATAAACGGGTTTCTGTTAAAAAAAAATAAAACTCTCAGTTGGTAGTATAGAACCAGGGAGAAATTCTTAAAACGTTCCTAAGGCATTTACATTCCTTCCTGTTTTCTGCTCTCATCCATCTCAATCAAGATGGGAACTTTCGCTCCAGACATGTCCACCCTCCACGGAACAGCAAGATGGGACAGATCAGGAAGAGTGCACCTCACCCCTTTAGCTACTTTTCCAATCCACATGTGACACTTTCCACATTTCCTAGTGGCTAAAAAATTGGTTATACAGCTACTTTTAGCCTCAAGTGAGGTCATAATAGTCTTTGTGTTTATGCTTGGTTACTATTTACTTCACTGAAACTGAGGTCCTATTACCAAGTAATAAAGTAATAAAACACAAATGAATAATAGGATGCAACTGGGGGATTGCCATCTGTGCCTTCTCTGGCAACTGTCAGAACGCATCTCTGGTGGGGGTCCCTTCGCCCACCTTTCTCCCAGGCTCGGGACTTGCCCCAGTGTCTCTCTCTACCCAAGTTATGAGACTGGTAGCCAAGCAGAGTTGGTGCCTGACTTCCAAAAAAAAAAAAACTTTTCCAGGAAAGCTTATTTAAACTCCTGGACTTCCTGCTCTTGAGCTTCTGATTCAGCAAGTCAGAGAATGGTCCCTGAAACTAAACTCTCAAAGCAAATGCAAACAGAAGCATCTCTCTGAATTGGTGCCGGTTAATGAGTATCTTAATTTGTGAACATTCACTAGGTTGATCTGACTTACAATGTTTGGAAGGCACTGTTTTCTGTGTGTGTGCCCTGGGCTTCCATAAAAGGCATTTTTTTCAGCTCAGAAAATGTTTCCAGGTGATTCTGTTGCACAGGATGACTGGACCAGACTTGAATCCACCTAGTCCTGAAACCTTTGCATGTGCCGTTTCCCCTATTTGGACTGCCGTCCCTCTTCTACCCTCATGCCCAGAAGCGAGCATTGGCTAATTCACCTATCGCTAAATCTGGCTTGAGGCTGGATGAGAGGATGATAGACATTACAATACCGTCACATGTGTGTTTTCTAATAAATCTAAACTCCTCTCTCTACTTCTCAGCGTCTCAGAAGTCATTCAAGGTGTATTTGTTTCTGCTTTCCCTTTGGTTTCCATTTAGTGTCTCCCTTCTCTCTCGGGGCCCACTGTGACCTGGAAGGAAACTCACAGGTTTTATATAAGATGTGGGACGAATAAATGAGCCATCAGAATGGTAGGAAAATGAGAGTGATGGGAAAAGAGAAGATTCACCTAGGCCAGGCCTGTGGGGAAGAGCCAAGCAGCCCCAGTTGCCAAATTAAACGACAGGAAAATCTGCTGGGCAGGGCATTACCGCAGGAATTCCGGGCTCTGATCCCACTTGAAGTAACAAGGGAGACACTCTGGGCAAATCCAATGCAACATAAGTCTGTCTTGGAGAGAGAATATTTCTAACATCTTCTTATAACAGCAAGGATGCAGAACATAAAACAGAAATCCCACATTCCGCTAAAGCTTGCTCTCCCCATTAAAAATTATGGGTGGAGATGTTTTTACATACTCGCCTGTCTTATCAACCCCAAATAAAACATTCATGGCAGTTCTAACAAATTTTTTTTAACCTCAGATCTATTTTGGAATGTTTGCTGATGGTGCAAGTGTTCCCTTGTGGAAATGTGTTCGCTCTTCAAACAATGCCAAATGGAACCACTTTCTGGGCATGCAGATCCTTTTATTTTGAAAATCCTTGCTGATGTATGCAGGGCCTGCGCAGTGTCGAGCCACATATTTAATCATGCGTCCCTGGGAGACCAGCTTAGCACCATTAGCCTCGACATACAGATAAGAATGCTGAAATCGAAATAGGTTGACTAGAGGTTGCCGAGTGCTTCGTAACAGCAGAGTCCTCTAAAGACATTGTGTTTCATAAAAAGGTGAGCTCATGACGGAAAAAGACCAGTGAAAGCAGCCTAGAGGCACGGAAGACATCACATCTCTGCTGTGAAAGCTTTCACAGTTGGTGTCAAAGAGCACATTGTTTTCTTGAGCAATGTATTCTTTTTTCTCACTCAAGATTTTGGGAAATGAGACAACTTTTTCTGCAGAATCCAGGCAAATTAGAGGTCTATCGGTAGCTTTCCTCTATGGAGTTCAACATACTAAGAATGTTCTCGTTACATTATTGCTATCAGCATTGTGCATAATCAGTGAGTTGCCGTTGGTACCGTATCCTATGTAAACCCAATAAACAATCAGTAGGATAATGTCAACTCTGTCTCTTCGCCAAGCACCTATTGAACGGTGACTGAGTCAGTCAATGAACTGAACCTGGAGACTCAGTGGTAAACAGGATATCCCCCACCTTTTAGTGGCTTTCTATGTAGGTGAGAAAAGCAAAATGTAACTCCAAACAGTTAAAAAGATGGTTTATTAGTGAGGCCAGAGAGATGGCTATGTGTATAAATGGCGTTCTACGCACCTATGATCCCAACACTTTGGGGTAGGAAAAGACAGGAGGATTTCTGGGGCTTTGCTGGCTGCCAGCCTAGACCTTTGATTTATAAAGGGATCCTGTTCCAAAGAAACACGACAGAGAGTGACAGAGCAGGACACCCAACACCCTCCTTTGGGCCACACACACACAGATATGCATGCACACACACATACACACACAGTTCACACACGTATCTACACATACACACCACATACACATGCACCCATAAACTCCTACAAATACCATGTTGGTTAAATTAAAGAGGCATACTAAGTATTCCAGGGGAAAAAAAAAAGAAGTATGAATGTGTTCTGCCCGTAAACAACATGAGTAGAGTATGTAATATTGAAATCGGGTCTTAAAGTGGAGTAAGGTGAAAAGCATTCCATACAAACAGATTGGTGAAGGAAAGGCTGAGAAATATACCAGTGTCATCTGGCCTGAGTGTACTTAGTACAAGGGGGAACTAAGACTGGAAAGGCAGAACGAGATGCGAATGACCTGAAACACCATGATGGCAGCTAGGGTAGAAAGACCAACAATATCACTTTAAAATTCAAAAAGGCAAAAATCAGATGTATTCTTTCATATGTGGACTTTGGGAGAAACAAAAATCAACATTAGGAAAAACAGAAGGGAAACTGAGGGTTAAGAAAATATAGGGGAAAAATGCAAGCAAATAATATCATATACATGCATGAAAATGTAATAAAACCCATTATTTTCTACAACTAAAACAAGTTTAAAATGAGACCCTAGACAACACAGCTTGGACATAAGTGATTCTGATGTCACTTTAGAGAAGTTAATGGTGAGGTTTTACAATGCATTTAGTTTTCTTTCTTAACAAATAGAGGTCAAGGGAAATAATTGATCTTTTATTGTCAGACTTCTAGTACCTCAAAATCTTCAGCTTGAAATGAAGAATTGTTGTTCGAAAAGTTATGCTAGGTATTTGTAAGTTTATGAGTTCGGCAATAACATGTCTGAGGCTTGTTTTACCTCTCTATGGTTCAGAGTTTCCCCTTAGACCCAGCTATCAGCCTTGCAGAGGAGTCTGTTCTTTTTATAAACTCAGTTAGGAAGCGAGGCTAGCAAATTGATACATAAAATGGGGATTGAAGGAGAGCACTGAAGTCATGTTTTTCAATTAAAATCAGCACAGCAAAGAAATCATGTCCATGCTCATAGTTCAGCACTATCCAGAACAGCTAATATATGAAATCAACCTATCAGCAGCGACATACAGAAATGTCAAACGTATAGGTATATATGAATGTTAGTCAATCACAGAAGAGGATGAAATCTTGTCACTTTCTGAAAAATGCCTACAACTGGAGGTCATTATGTAAACTGAAATAAACCAAGCACAGAAAGGAAAATACTAGACAATCATTTTCATACGTAGCAGGTTATTTGTTTCATGTTTTGAAGACACTCAAATGCAGTGGTTCTCAACCTTCCTAATGCTGGGACTCTTTAATATAGTTCTTCACGTTGTGGTGAGCTTCAACCATTAAATTATTTCATTGCCACTTCATAACTGTAACTTTACCACTGTTACGAAGCATAATGTAAATATCTGATATGAAGGATGTCTTCTGTACAACCCCTGTGGGGTTAAGAGCCTTATCTATCCTTATGCATCCACTTCCAGAGTACTGGGATTATAGATAGATGTGTGCCACTGAGCCCGTTTTATGATGTGCTGGGCTTCAAACCCAGGGCTTCTTAGCCACTAGCCAAGCACTCCACCAACTACATCCCAGTCCCAGCTTTTTGTTTTTGTTTTTTAAACTCTAGTGATGACTCAAGTCTGGAAATAAATGGTAATGGTAAAAACAGGCTAGATTTTATTAGTGTGCACTATGTATGCTGAAATGTACACTGATTTATATATATAATGTTAAACAAAACATTTAAGGAACAATAAATAGATCAAGATTATTATTTTAATATAATGTTTTATTAATTCTTTGAGTATTTCTTACAGTGTATTTTGATTTACCTTCATTCCTCCTCCTAATTCCTTTCAGGTCTACCTCCAACCTTGTGACCCCTCCAAACTTCATGTCTTCTATTTGGTTTTGTTTTCCTTTTTAGTAACTCTCTGAGTCCAATTTGTGTGGTCCAGACACTCAATGAGTGTGGAGCCATCCACTGGAGTATGGTCACACTTCTACAGAACAATAATTGTCCTTCCCTGCCAAACAACACTGTCAATAACTCGTCAGCCAGGGGTGGGGCCTCATGAGAACCTCTCTCTGCCATGCTAGAGTGTTGACTGGCTTGATCTTGTGCAAGTCTCGTGTAGACAACCACAGATGTTGTGATTCATGCCATATCACAAGGTACTATTTCAGTCTGGTCCTCCCTGATCTCTGGCTCTTATAGTCTTTCTGCCACCTCTCCCCTGATGGTTCCTTAGGCTAGGGTGGAGGGCGTGATATAGATATCTCTTTGTGGCTAAGCACTGGCACTTATTCTGTATACTTTGACCAGTTGAGAGCATCTTCATTAACCACAGGTCATGGAACAAAGAAACTTTCCTGATGAGGTCTGAGAACTGTACCAATCTATAGGTCGAGAGATACAAGTTTAGAGGGAAGGTTGGCGTCATGCAATACTTAGCAGAATAGATTAACAATTTTCCTAACAGGTATGCCTCTTCACCTTTGGAAACTACTCTATACATTCCTGCGATGCCTCACATCACAGCAGCTAGCCATCACAAGAAACTAAGCACAGAAAAATGTAGAGAGTTCACACAGAACATCAAAATATTCTGAGAAAGTAACTAGCAAGTGGTGAAGGTATTTTTTGTAGATTATAATGAAGGACTTATTGACTTATTAAAGTAGCATACATTCAGCAATCACATATGCAACAACTGAGACACTTTGGCAAATGAAGAGCTCAGTTCTAGGTTAGAGACATCTAATTGCTCATTCGCTTTAAAAATTAAAGTTAAGTGATGTGCATGCTAAAGACTCCAGTCACACAGAGCCATTCAGAGCAGTGCTAATGAGTGCACCGCACCCCTTCCTTTCCTCTCTACCGCCATCACTGTCACAGTCTAGCCTTATAGAAAAGGGTACAGATGTGGTCGTTCCAGTCCTCATAGTGGAGTTCTCTATTCCCACAGAAGCTTAAATATTTCAATTATTTGCAATGCATGGCTTCTACTCTCTCTCTCTCTCCATATAGTAATAAAAGATAAGCTTCCACTGCTAAATATGCTATCCCATTTTAATGTACTTGTTTAATTTTACTTAAATATTCCTAGTGCCTAATAATCTTCAGTGGGCAAAATGGTTTCATTAGAGGAGTGTGTGTGTGTTTACTTTATTCATTTATATATTTTTTACCATTGCACACAGGTACCCTATGCATGGTAACCTGCTTTATGCTCCCCCATATCTCATTACCACTGCTGTCTGCCCTCCTGAGTACCCACAAATTTCCCTCCTGTGTTCATGCCTATTCGTCTTGTTTTGTAATTCACTGAAATGAATCAGGGACATCTGTGTGACCTTCAGTTTGAAATTGCCCATTGGAGTTCATCAGTGGGCACACAGCTGAAGACAGGACTGCAATTCTCCCTTTAAAACATGTCCTCCAAAACATAAGTGGCTCAGACTTCCTAATTCAATACAATGACTTGAACTATATTGTCAGTTCATCAGAAAGATGTTTTGTTTAAAATATATATTGCGTGGGAGCATTATTGAGGTTTTATTTGACCAGAATCATTTCAAACATGCTAAGTGAGGAAGAATTTTAGGCTTAAATAATATATTTGTTCATGGAACAAAAGAATATATTCCTCTCATGTGGAAACCTCTTTTCTCTGGAAATTACTTTTAGTCGTAAGCCACTCTCATCTCCAATTTTTGTGTGGCTTACCTATTTTTCCTAACCACCTATGGCTTCAGATGCACTTCAGGGTAACTAGTGTTTCACAGTAATTAAACACCTATTTTTATAAATAGTTCATAGATTTTTCAGCTTAGAATCCATTTATTGAATGGGACTTTAAATGTGCCTGTTTAAAAATAGCTTTTTCTAATTCAAATGAATAATGTCACCGCCGACCACCTCAAGGGTTCTCGTGAAACCAAAGCTGGGAGGGAGCTACAGAAATGCACGCTTTAACCTTTAGAAAGGGGTCATTATTTGGTTCAGTATTACACCCACTTACATCCACATCTATGTTAAGCAATCATGTGCTAAGAGATTAAGCCCCTGGATTTTACATTATGGCTACATGTAGAATGATTCTAATACTTCTTATTTTTTATTTGGGAGAACAAGTGACTGTGAAGTGTTCTTTAATAAGTATCAATAAAACATGGAAATGCTTTTCCTGGAAAAGGAGAATATGGTTAAAGGAAATGCTTATTATCTGCATTTCAAACTGTTCCTAGAAATGTTTTACCTGGGTATTTTGGCTAGTGGGATTAAGGGGAAGAAAGGAATGTACTAAGATTTTGTACAAGAGAAATCGGGGCCTGCTATTTCATCTGGAAATGGAATCATTTTACAGCCATTTAGGCCTGAGACACAGGAGTCATCTGTTGTCTGCCGCTTTGTTCTCCAGGACAAGGCAGAACCCTGTGTTCAACAGGAGGTGGGGGCCTTCTGCGACAACTCTCCGAACAAAAAGAAGCCCTTCATAGCTCAGTGTTGGCACACTCATGTAACTTTTAGGTAGATCTTTTTGCTCTCAGTAGGCTGTGACTTGTACTCTAATTATACGGAGTTAAGGAGATGCCATGTCTTACAGCAAGAGGCTTAGGTCATTAACAAGTTGAGATTATAAATGTCATCTTGGAAATATCATTTAGATTTAGTCAACCTGAAAATATATCTACCCTTTTCTTCCTGTAAAAAAATGTTATACACCATGTTTTCAATGGTTTGGAGGCTGTGGATGTAGGGCCTTTAGCTTAGCAATGTTGTTTTCTTTTTTAACTCGGTGCTCTCTTCATCTTATGTTTGCCTAGCCATCCATCCACTCCTTTATCCATTCATTCGTCCTAATGCTATAGGACATTTAAAAGAAGAAGGAGAAAAGATATTCCTATATTAAATAATTTAAATAGCACAAGACAATGTGATAAAATAAAAGTTAGCTCCAAAATGAATGAGAAAAGAACTGTAGGGAAATTATCTATGTGGGCAGTAATTGTCCAGGGAAGTGCCTTTTAAAGTCATCTACATTAAGTAAAAATGTCAAGTAGCTCCAGCCTAAAGACTCCATTTCACCAGCTCTGGTTCCAGGTTCCCATTGTCCTGATGCTACCTTGTCTCATTCCTCCTTCAATAAACAAATATATAATATAATATAATACACTACCAGTTGGCTCAGGGAACCTCCACTATGTATTTCTCTAAGTCAGGTCACATATGGTCCTTCCCACCCCTTGCTGTTCCTGTAGCTCATTCAAATTTATGGACTCTCGTGTCTTTTTTTTTTTTTTTTTTTGGTTTTTCGAGACAGGGTTTCTCTGTGGCTTTGGAGCCTGCACTGGAACTAGCTCTTGTAGACCAGGCTGGTCTCGAAGTCACAAAGATCCGCCTGCCTCTGCCTCCCAAGTGCTGGGATTAAAGGCGTGCGCCACCACCGCCCGGCTTCGTAAACACTTTCTAAGTGAACCCAGAATAATGATTTGATCATAATCATACTGAGCATCAGCTTGGGCAAGATGGTGGTAGTGATGTCTTTGACCAGAAACTAAGCAATAAAACAATGTTCTCCCAATGTCCCGGGCAGACCTTTCTTAGACTGGATTCCTTGATGGCAGGGTGACTACTCAGGTCTTGTTGCAGTAGATGAGATAGTAACTGTAGAGTCCCCAGGAAAGAGTTCTTAAGAATCAGTCACACCTTCGAAAGCAGTGTGGTCAACAGCACTGGAGAGCAGAGGAGCTGCAACTCAGTGTTGCCTCACATTGAAGAAAGGGCCAAGCCTTTTATCCCAGTCATTTTACCAGTCATTGGCCCTGAGGTGTTTCTTAGTAGGGATGGTTCTTTGGTTAAGGTTCTAATCTGTGGCAGAGGACAAGTCCCACTCCAAAACAGTGTAAGAAGATAGCAGGCATTGTGACCGGTAGCTGTGGGGTGGAGGTGTTATTCCGGATGAGAAATTTCTGGAGGAAGCCAGTGTCTGAGGGCAAAATGGGGGTGTGTCTATTTGTGTTGCATTGTCCTAGCTCCTGAGTTAAAGACTAGTTTGTCTTCCCCAATCGCCCCAAAGGCTGTTAGTATTGTTCCCTTCTACATAGCCTAGATTTCCAGTGTGTAATCAATAAACTAAGTCTGATGACTCAAGATGGTTGTTCTAATCATAGTAATAAGGCACTCAGGTGACAGTAACATAATGTCACAGTCTCTCTAGATGGCCCAAATGATCTCATCAAGTTATGAATCATCCTTCCTGGGGGGACACAGAGAACACTTAATTTGAGGCTTTTGTTAAAACTGTGAAAGACTGACCTATGATGAGTACCAGGTTTTAGCTTAAATTCATACAATTTTACCCCATGAATTGAGAAAGCAATGCATTTCAAATTGTGTAATGAAGCAAGAAGTTTAGTCTTTTTAAAAATCAACACTTTTGTGTACATAGAGACAAAAACAGCACTCTGAGTGACCATGGGTTTACAAACCTTTAATTCTTTAAGTAATTAAAGATGAAATTTCATACTTTCAATTTATTACAGTGTAACTTTTAGTTTATTGTATCATACTTCTAATAATAGGTAATGTCACAAAGAGAATGAGGTCCCTCATTTAGAATGAATAACAGCACAGTGCAATTTCATCTGAAATATTCATACTTTACCTTCTACTATAAATAACTGGTGCTGAATTCAAAACACATTCCACTGGGCCAAAAATCATATCCTCTAATTATCCAGTCTAAATTGACGATGATCTAAGGAGAGTCTCTAATCTGTTTAGACACATATTCTTTTTTTCAAGCATCATGAGAGATATTCAAAGTTGTTATTTGCAATTTCTTAAAATCATTTGGAAATTCAATTTGTACCCCTCAATCTGCCAATTATATCAAATCATGAGCTCTTTGGCCAGCTTCAGGCTGGATGACATTGGAATTCTAACTAAGGAAGTTGAAAAGCTATGTGAGATGGCTGAGTTCCAAAAAATACCAAGTCATAAAAATTGACTTCACTTAAAGGGTCTGATAATTCTATTCACTTCACTGGTGACTGTATTAAGACTGCTGCTTATTCTCCATAAAGGGGCAAAGAAGTTCCCAATAACCAATCTCTACCATTATTTGATGACCCTCCCAGTCAATGGAGTGGACACAATGTTTCATAGCTCCCAAACTAAAAAGGCACAGGCCTTTGTACTACCCACTCATTTCAGGGGGCAGGTAAAACTGCTTATGGGGATAATTTAAGACTTCTTTGCAAAGGCAAACTAATTTGTGCACAAGCAAATGTAGGCTGTGCTGGCTAGTTTTCCATCCACTTGACACAAGCTAGAGTCAGTTGAGGAAATTCCCCATCAGAGTGGCCTGTGGTACAATTGCCTGATCGGTGATTAATATCGGAGGGCACAGCGCAATGTGGGTGGTTCCACGGTTCCACCCCTTGGCTGGTGGTCCTGGGTTCTATAAGGAAGCAGGTTGAGCAAGCAAAGGTAAGAAATCCAGTAAGCAGCACCCCTCCATGGCCCCTGCAACAGCTCCTGCCTTGTTTGAGTTCCTGCCCTGACTTCTTCCAGTGATTGACTACAAACTGTAAGATGAAATAAGCACTTTCCTCCCCAAGTTCTTTGGGCTATATGTTTTGCCACAGGAATAAAAACCCTTGCTAATACGAAGAAAGCCTGTTGTTAAGGCATCAATTCTAACTAGTAGAAAAATAAGAGGTTGCACTCATCCATCTTTTCTTAGCATAGATTTGACCAAAACCATATCTACAAATGGAGAATAGATAGATAGATAGATAGATAGATAGATAGATAGATAGATAGATAGATAGGATAGATAGATACGCCATGAAGAAATGTTGCTTGCTGGTTTGTTTTCATGATTGACAGTAAATTATAAGATGAAATAAAACCTTTCCTCCCCAATTTGCTCTTGGTCGTGGTGATTGCCATAGCAATAGAATGTAAACTAGCATAGTTTGAAAATAATTCATCTTTCACAGTCTCCTTTGAAATACCAATAAAGACAAATCCTTTCTCTTTCCCTTTGAGCTTCTAAAATGCAGGATGTTCACAACAATGCTCAATACTTAAATAATACCTGTATTCTTCACAGAGTTTTAGAGTCACTACTGATTAGTATCTGTGCCTACCTGGGCAGCAGCGTCCCTTACCTCAACGCCAGCTAAACTCCTAAACATCTAGTGTTAAAGCGTGGAAACAAGGTGGTGGAGGGGAGGATAATTGGTCCAAAGTTGTCCTGAACAACATACAATATCTGATAAAATTCCCGGGCCCTTTTATCTCCTTTAAGATTGACTCTATTTCTCAATAATATTTTGTATTCTTTTCCCCTTACTTAAAAGGAGTATATGTTCACTGTCCTCTTTAAAAGACTTAATAAATATAGGTAAGAAAATTACTGAATTATTAATGAGTTTCATAGGCTACCATGGTGACCTCATCACTCTTATCCTGTCTTTGTTGGTAAGGAATGCACTGAGGCCTAGAGAAGATGCTGGAGTTTTTGATTGGAGCTGTTCAGGCATAACGAGAGAAGCACAGGGAGTCTAGGAAGTAGCAAGATGTGTTTACATCCTGCAATTCCATTTAAAAACCATTAAAGACATCCTTTATTTTGTTTTGCTTTGTTGATGCCACATCTTGCTGTGTAGCCCTGGGGGGCAGAAACTTGCCATGGGTGCCAGCATATCTTGTGACCGTTCTTCTGCCTTTGCCTTGCGAGTGCTGGATTACAGGTGCTTGCCATTGTGCCTGGCTTAAACCCATCTATCTATTCTGAAGCAAGATGTTTTGGTCTTAATTTTAGTAGCACTAAGAAGTGTGAACCGTATTTTGGCTACATTTTTTTCTTCCAGATTCATTATAAATGTAACATTTTACAACAGGTTCCAGATCAAATTAACTTGTGCATTTATTTTTCATACTTCTTGAATTTTTGCACTCTTCTGAAGAGTTAATTGCCTCACATAAAATACTTCATATAAATTTTGCTGCAAAGAGAAACATGACACAATGGGGTAGGGAAAATGTTGTAAAGTGTGTGTAACAGGTAATGCAGTCGTAATGAATACTGTTGAGCAGAGAAACCATTTTCCCTGTTAGGACCAAGGGGACATTACCCTCGCCAGGAACTTTCTAGGTGACTCTGATACATTCACTCTCTGTGTGTACTGTACACAATATAAGATGTGCCTGCAAGACAGAAGTCTGGTTGGTTATCCTGCTGTCTGAATAGGCTTGTTCTCCCGAGCTAGATTATCAGTGCTTCCAGGGAAAGTTTTCTCTTTTATATTTCATTAAATTTTCCCTAAATGTCTCCCAAGCTCCTGTTATGCCACTTCAGAGAGTTACCATAACTCTCTCCCTGACAAAAGTTGTAATGTAGTATCCTTCCAAGCTATAATAATGCAGCCCTGTTCCATCTCCCAACATGAGTTTTGTTCTGATAGCAAGAAAGAGAAAAGGCCAAAAAATGACCTTTAACCCACTTAAATCTGCACTGCTTGTGAAAAGGATTTTCTTGGAAATCCTACCCAGTAATATCTGTTTCATAGTTTAGAATGGACTAATATCATTGCCTTTATCATTGAGAAAGACTTGGGAATACAGGTTTCTGTTTCAGATGTTTTATATGTTTCTGTTTTTTACTTGTATGTAGGATGGGGAGAATGAACATTCGTTAGGTAACTATCTTGGCCCCAGTCATTAACATGAAGTATTTATAGATGTAAATGCATGCATTTCTATATACTACAAAGAAAGCATGAGCTCAAAGTGGGGTAAAGGTGTCTTCGTCAGTGTTCTATTATTATGAAGAGGCACCACGACCACAGCAACTCTTACAAAGGAAAACATTTAATCCGTTCAGAGGTTTAGTCCATTGTCATCATGGCAGGAAGCATGGTGGCACTCAGGCAGGCATGGTGCTAAAGACACGGCTGAGAGTTCTCTATGTGGATCAGCAGGCAGCAGGAAGAGAGAGACACCAGTCCTAGCTTGAGCTTCCTAAACCTCAAATCCCACCCCCAGTGACACACTTTCTCTAAGAAAGCCACAACTACGCCAACAAGGTCACACCTCTAACAATGTCAGACTCCCTGTGAATCTATTGGGGCCATTTTCACTTAGACCACCAAAAACTGTAAAACATTTGCTTATGTAGACAAGTCTAAACCTATTAGATTTTTTTTAAAGAAAAAATTAAATCTGTGAGAATTCCCAATAATAAGGCAAATATCTAAGATGTGATAAAGGTGAAAAATCAAGATGACTAAAATTAGCTCTTATCCTCATGGATCTCAGTGTAGTCACACAGATGTTTGAACAAATAATTTAAACATGGTACCAAGAATGCCTACGGCAGTGCAAAATCTATCAAGGACTATTGGAGGAAGTATTAATAAGAAGAAATAAGTGTAAAGAATCTTCACATGCCATAGCCTAAATGATAATCCAAGGTGTGCCAAGAAGATGAAATGACTGGACTTTTCAGACGAAGAGCAGTAAAAGACACAACATTCTTTTTTTGACTGTCTTGCTTCAATGTGACTAGACTTCTACATAAAGATAATCAAACTATAATTTGATTGATGGACGACTCCCTGGGAGATGCTCTCTCTAGGCACTCCGTCACTGAGGTCCTAGTCTTCACCCTCTGAAGTCAATTTTATCTTGAGGGTAAACATGTGGAAAAATAAGTGTGGGCAGAACAGTGTAAGTATCCTGAAGCCATAGGGATGGAAGTTTGTATTGTTTTCATGTGGTAGGCTTCTTTGGAATTCTAATAAAACCTATTCACACAATTCCAACAGTAATTTTCCAAATGCATAAAGTAAAATATAAAGGTGTGCAGCATTTGTATTAAAATGCAGCTAATAGAGATACTGAGACTGGACGGAAGAAAGTCAAGATTAAAAAGCCACCAATAGAAAAACGAAAGAGCTACAGAAAACAGACAAGATTTTCTCTGTAGCCAGCTCTTCCACCCACACTAAGGTACTTGTGGAGCTGGGACCCACCAGGCAAGTGTTGGGAGGGAGATAGTTCTATCTCTAGAAAGTCAAATCTAAGTCTGTATTCAGCAGGCTCAAAAAGAAAGGGAGAACACAGGGCGCTGCAGGCACAGGGCCAGAAAAGGGATGTGGGAACCTGATGGTGAAGGATTCGCAACGCCTACCCTTCCCACACCACACCATTTCCCAGAGGAGCAAAGAGTCCTGAATATGGGAACCGAACTCGTGTGGAAAGAACAAAAAGCGCAGAGGAACCTGGAACATGGAACCATTGACACTCCAAGCAGCATGGCTGTAGACAATGTAGCCAACTGTGCATTAATAAGAGTTTAAAGCCAAGAGACACTCAGTTCTCTCATGACCCACCCTGATCCTCCATTGCTTCAACCCCAGTCATAGCAACGAGGAGCTATGTGGATGGATTACAGGAAGTTTGTGGTGTAGCTTGCCGCACTTCAGGACAGACTGATAAAAGGTAAGCTCAGGTTGGCTGATCCTCTACATAGTCTACCATGGCACATTCCTGAACACATATATGTACATGCAAAAAGAAAAATTTTAAATAGAGGCTAAAAAGGGAAATTATAGTGCCCATGATGAGCCAAACAGAAATTCTGGAAATGAAAGATACAACAAATCAAATGAAAACCACAACAGGAATCATCATCACCACACAAGACCAAGCAGAAGAACGAAGGCCAAGGCCAAGAAATAATATGTACAGACACATTAAAAAAAAGTATTAATGAATATGAACAAAAAAATTCCCAAAACTCTAGGATATGTTCGAGAGATCAAACCTAGGCACTCACTGGACAGAAGGTGCTAAGAACCAGCCTTAAAACTTAGTAAATTTCTTTGATGAAATTATAGCTGGGAAACTCCAAACTCAAAGAAATCCATACGGCATTAGGGCCTTAGAAGAGCATGACAAGAACTCTGCATTATGTCATAGTCAAGATGTCAAAAATGAGGACCAGTAAGATGGTTCAACATTGCCCCGAATCCTGATAACCTGAGTTCAACCTGCAAGACCTTCATGGTAGGAGAGAACTGACTACTGCATATTGTCTTCTGACTCTCAAACATGCTCCATAGCAGGTTCATGCCTACACACACAGTCACACACATGCAGGAAATAAACAAGGAAATGCACTAATTTTTAAAAATGCAAAGCAAAGAATACTAAAAGTTGTAAGGGGAAAATATCAACTCCTCTACAAAGGCAGAAACACCAGAATAATCTCACACCCTTTGTGAGAAGCTCCCAAATCCAGGAAATCATGGAAAGATATATTTCAAGGATATATGAAGGTGAATAACTGCAAACCAAGATGCTATATAACCAGAGAAGCTGTCTCTTAAAATTGATGTAGAAAAAAACGAATTATTTCAACACAAACACTACTTAAGGCTATTCCCAGTAATGAAAGCCAGCACTTCAGAAAATACTCTGACAGAGGATGAAGAAAGCATTTCACCCATGAGAACACAGGAATGAACACATTTCATGAGAGGAACAAAGTAACACAGGAGAGCTAGTAAGGAATCAACCATATCCAACAGGGAAATTCAGCTAAGTACTCATACTAACATTGAAGGAAGAAAAGAACAAGCGATAACCCAAGCAACTAAACCAACAGCAAAAACCACAATAGTAAATCCCTCTTAATAATATCTTAATTGCAAATGTATTTAACTCACCAATTAAAAGGCACACACTAACTGACTGGATTAAAAAACAAAATCCAGGCCAGGGGTGCTGGTGCACACTATTAATCCCAGCACTTAGAATTCAGACACAGGTGGATATCTAAGAGTTCAAGGCTATCCTGATATTATATAGTGACTTCTAGGCCTTCATAGTAAGACCTGTCCTATAAAAACTCCAAGAATGTTCTATCTTGAAGATATTCACATAACTAGCAAAAACACCAAAACCTAAACGCTAAGACTGGAAATCAACCTACCAACTAACCAGCTGGGAGAGTAATTCTCACATCTGATAAAGTAAACTTCAAAACAAAACTGGTTAGGAAAGAAAAGGAGGGACGCTCCATATTGATAAAGGAAACCATTCATCAAGAAGATATAACAGTTGTTAATATTTATGCACCAAATATTTGAGACCACAATATCATAAAACAAACACTAAAACATCACAGATGTCCCGATACAACAGTGGGAGACTTCAGTACCTCACCCACACATTTCCCAAACTGAAAGTCATCAAAGAAACTTGAGGGCTAAATTATGGATCAATTGATTTTAACAGGTGTCTATAGAGTAGTACATCCGACAGGTAGGGAATACATGCAAAGAAAGAAAGGGAGAACCCCTTTGAACATCAGTCCACAGTGAAATAAAATTAAAAATCAATAGCAAGGGAGCCCTCACAAACTACACAAGTACTCAGAGACTGACAACTGCATTGTTGCATGATCAGTGGTCTTTGAAGAAATCGGTGAGAAAAAGGTAAAATTCTAGAGTCAAATTAAAATTCTAGAACAGCCTATTAGAACCTCTGGGATACAGCCAAGACAGCTATAAGAAGAAACTTTATAGGTGTTTGATTTTTAAAGTCAGAGAGTTCAGAAACTAATAATGTGATGATGCTTCTAAAGATCTGGGAGTGGGGCCATGAACCTCAGTGCTGTAGACAGCAAGAAGAGATGGGGGGAAGAAATAAGTGACACAGAAGCAAAACCAACAATAGACAGAGTCATCTTAAAACTCTGTTCTCTTTGAAAAACTGAACAAGACTAACAGA
>JAQHUG010000126.1:2389292-2408115 GCA_028555095.1 Dicrostonyx torquatus | reverse complement strand
ACACACACAGAGGGGGGAGCAAATCAACAAAATTACATATGAGAACAACAATCCTCAATAAAACCCCAAAGAATCATTAGGGAATCCTTTGAGAGTTTATATTTCAAAAACCTGGAAAACCTAGAAAAAAATGGTGAGTTTCTAATAAGCCCAAATTATACACAGAAGGCATAAACAATTAAAATTACTCCACAGTAGGCATGAGACTGAGAAGAAATCTGCCCCCAAAGGGCCTAGGACTGTAGGGATTCTCTTCTACATTCCACCCCACTTTTGGGGTGGACAATTAGCACTTCTCAAACTGCTACACAGCATAGAAAGGGAGGGACACTACCAAACACATCCTACGAAGTCAATGTCACCCTGACACAAAACCAAATAAAGGTACAAAACAAACAAGACTACAGACCAAAGTCCCTTCTTGACAAATAATTTGAAAATGGAATTCTAAAAACACAATCAGAAAATCATAAGTGAAGACCAAACTGGTTTTATCTCAGGGATGCAAATTTGATTCAACTCCCCTCCCCACAATTGTGAAAAAAAATTACAGTAGCAAAAATAAGAGGCCGAGAGAATTTTAGTCTGCAAAGAGTCACATTGAATAATGTTGAGTAGTGACCACCAGAAAATATATGATTGTCACCATGTATTTAAAAATATAGTCGCAAAGATGTAAAGCAACCTGTAATTAAATTGCTAGGAAGACATGCTGATAATATTAGTGGGAATCTATTTTTAAAACTCAGAACAGAAACATAAAGTAATTAATAAAAAATGAAGTTAAACAACAACATTAACAAAGTCAATAGATGTGAAGAGTTTTGCAGGAACAGGAAAAACATAATTCTTTCGGGTACATATTTTTAGTTGATCACATATTGTTATAACAGGGAGTTTAGCGACACGTTATAAACAGCTGTGATATAAAATATGTTCTTGGCCCAGAAGTTTTGAAAAGTTCGAATTCAAGGGGAGAAAAAGTGAAACTTTCTAAGTTAATGGATAGTTTTACAGCATAGACTGTGATGATGGCCTCGCAGCTGGACACCTCTCTTCAAGGTTTCCACATGACACACACAAGGTTTGTTCAACTTTGTGTATGCGAAGCATTCGCAATAAAGTGTTTCTTCAAGCCTTAAAAGCAAAATGGCAACAACTTATGTACTGTTCTCTACACATTCTTCCACTACAAAGGAATAAAACATGTTTCAAGAATGTTTGAAAAGAGCCAGGCAGTGGTGGCACACACCTTTAATCCCTGCACTGGGAGGCAGAGGCAGGCGGATCTCTCTGAGTTCAAGGCCAGCCTGATCCATGTAGCAAGTTCCTGGACAGGCTCCAAAAGTTAGAAAAGAAAAAGAAAAACTTCCAAATAACCGTAACAGGTGGGAAGAAAAATTACTGAAATTAAAACTCTATTGGAACGAAATGGCAATGAGCATACCTGGCCTTGAGGAAGTTCTTTTGAATGAGGACTGGGTCATCCACAGGTCTTGAATCCTAGTTGGATACCTTTACCATCAAGAGGGATGACATAGTGGGGTATCTGAAAGACATGGTATAAAAATAAAGGACCAGCTAGACTCTAAACAAATGTAACACATCAAACCTGTCAGACACAGGATACTAAGGAACTGTTTTTAAGATTTTGAACTTTGTAAAATATGTGCATGGTATCATTTTTGTCACATAGATGAAATATGGACCAGAAATAAATCTGGTTCATAAAATAAACAAACAAAGACTCCCAGGGTAAAATACCACATGGGCCTTCATTTAGAATACCATGGTCCTGCTAGTGTATGTACAAAAGTTTATTGATATAAATCATTTCTTCAGTTTATGAGCTATGAATTTTATGAGCACTATTAGCTTCTTTAGAGAATATGGACTGGAAGGAGAGAGATACTTCCTAATATTTTGTATCCATTACAATGTCTCTATTGCTTAAGTGGAAGGAAGGAATTACTTGAAAGAGTAAAATGATCTAGAAATCCAATCACGTGTTTCATAGGTTTTCCTGAGCAATAAGACCATTTCATCCCCTGGAAAAGAGACCAGGTTTCTTCACACAAGGTATCAGTTGTCAGTCTGAGCCTGCAACTTTTTATGTACCATGTACTAGAAGGATAATACAACAGTCTTTACAGTTCTAATCTAGGGATAAAAGATCCCCTACAATTTCTAAATGTTATTATGGGAAGAATATTAGACAGGCATTTCAAGGATAACCAACTCAATTCTTGTCGTTTCCTTGCCTTTGAATTGTGGAGATAAAAACAAATAATCCCATGTGTCTTAAAGCTTATACCCCGATGCTTGCTCTCTTGTCATCAGATCTTTAATGGTTAAAAAAAAAAAAACATTGAATTTGGTTTTTTGTTCATACCAAAGGAGTTGCTTCTTTGTTCTAAAATGAAGTATTGAGTTGGAAAGAAATATACTCGTTTGAACTCTTCCGGGATGCAGTGATGTGGAAGCCCTGGTTATAACAGATGATCCACATCCATAGTACAGGCAGTTCCCAAGCTGCAAATGGTTTATAGTCCAAAAGTTGATTCAAACGCCTGCTGTTTAGAAGTCTCGAAAGCATTTTGCTATGCAAACACAGTTAAAGAGACAGTTGAATTTCTAAGCTAGCTCACAAAAGCTGATCTCAGCCCTAACATGTCTGAAGTTAATTGCTTCAAGTGTAGGTTTGTAGTATAACATAACTGTCCATAAGCAGGCTTATTGGTAGCCCAATTGATCATGACTTATCATTTTACTATTTTGCCTTATCAAAAAAAATGCTATTTTTTTCCCATTGTATCTCTTATAGGCGTATTAGGTTTTTTTCCCCTTTTTTGAAATTCCTTCAGCTTTTAATTCTTTTTTTATCACTTGGTGTGCTGATTATCTTATTTTCCTTTTTAAAATCAGTTTGACACAAATAGGATCATCAAGGACAGTGATTTTCAACCTATGGATCGTGATTCCTTCAGAGTCACATATTAAATATCCTGTATGTCTGATATTTACATTACGATTTATAACAGTAGCAAAATGACAGTAGCACTGAGATAATGTTATGACTGGGGGGTCACCACGCATGAGGAACTGTATTAAAGAATCACAGCATTAAGAAGACTGTGAACCACTGTTCTACGAAGAGGAAAACTTAACTGAGAAAATACTTTCATCAAATTGGCTTGTGGGCAAGTCTGTGGGGCACTTTCTTGACAACGATTTGTGTGGAAGGCCTTGGCCACTGTAGGTGGTCTCATCCTTGGGCAGCTGGACATGGGCTATATAAGAAAGCAGGCTGAACCAGCCATAGAGAACAAGCTGTAAGTAGTGTCCCACCCTCCATGGTCTCTACTTCAGTTTTTGCCTCCAGGTTCTTGTCTGGTATGGGAGAATTGTCTATATTTGGTCAATTGTGTTTTAAATAAACACTGATTGGCCAGTAGCCAGGCAGGAAGTATAGGCGGGACAACCAGACAGGAAGTAGAGGTGGATCAATGAGAACAGGAGACTTCTGGGAAGGAGGAAGCCCATTCTTCTCCAGTCCTGCCCAGACATGGAAGAAAGAAGATGTGACCTGCCCTGCCGAAAAAGGTACCAAGCCATGTGGCTAACATAGATAAGAATAATGGGTTAATATAAGTTACAAGAGTTAATAAGAAGCCTGACCTAATGGGTCAATCAGTTTATAACTACTGCAGACTCTCAGTGTGATTTCTTTGGGACTTACCGGTTGTGGGAACTGGGCAGGACAGAAACCCCAACAAGCAGGCCCTTATGTTACACTTGTCCTGCTTGAGTTCCTGCCTTGGCTTCCTCCAGTGATGGACTGTGATCGGTATGCAGAAGCCAAATAAACCTTTTCCTCTCCAAGTAGCTTTTGGTTAGCATTTATCACAGCATGCAGAAAAATAACTAGAACATTTTATGTAATGTAAGTAATCCATAATTTTTTTCTTATGTTTTATTTTAATGTGTTAGTCATTAAAATTTTGACAACTACTTGACAAATATCAATGGAGGCCGTTAATCTATGTCACCAGCAGCTTTTACACTTTTCCTTATTCACTTTCTTGACCCTTCATAAAATTAAATTGTTTAAAAATTCCTTGTGCACCATTAAAATCACTCTGAACTTGGCCTCCACACACTTCTTTTGCAACCCCACATGTCCCATCACAGATTTCTGTCCTAGCACCTTACACCTAGGCATCCCTGATACTTTTCACTTGACTGCCTTTGTAACTACCAGAACATTGTACAAGCATCATTCCATTTGAAGCCTGCTCTTCAGGATTCCCTTAAATTCCACACTTTCTGAAGATTAGTGAAATAAAGGAATGAGGAAACTGGGGTCTACAGATGGTTGACCCACCCAGCCCTGCTGCTGTCTTAACGGTGTATCTGCATGACTAAGTCGAACCTCTCACAGCTACCTCTCTCATGTATGGAGGGAAATTTATAGAACTTTGATCACAGTGTTGTTTTGAAGATCACATTCAAAAAAGTTAAATTTTCAAAGTATGATGCTTGTCTTTGAGCATCGCATAGCAACCAGCTATATTGTTCTTTTGAACTCTATAGCAACTTTCAACTCAGCTATTCATTTGGCTATCTCTCTGACTATTTTTCACATGAGTACATTTTGAGTCCCCAAATGTTTTGAATCAACCTGGTTAAAAAAAAATCTATCAGTCAAAATCCAAATTAAGGCTTCAGAAATCAGAACCCATGATAAATATTTCAGACAGAGTCATCTCTGAGGAATTAGTCATGTAGATGTTAAAAACAAAACCAAACAAAAAAAAAACCAGACAGAGCAAGTGGAGATAGGTAGAGGAAGTAGTGAGCATCTGTAGGTCTGCAGGTCCACAGAAGTCAAGAGGCTGAATAGAGAATCATAGCTGCCATCTTTTGAAGAAGCTACACTGCTAGTCATCACAACAGGAAGACTTGTCTTTTGTGCATCCTTCCAAACACTCTTTAGTTACTAGAGCTTCCCATTAGCACAGGCATTCCAAAGGAGAGCGTAATATGGTGCATGGGTTTTGGGACTGGGTAGATGGCCAAGTGGGTAAAGTGCTTGCTTTGTGTTGTGACGGTGCCTTGCTATGTCAGAAGCAGACACGTATGCGTGTGTCCTTCCACGATGTCAGAATGTATTCAATACATGTATGCTTATTTATTAAATAAATGTATTCGATAAATTCAAAGGGTACAGGAGTTTCAGTGGCAGCACTGTGCCAGATAATACCCACCTCCTTGGATCTGGCAAGAGAGATACAGGTCTTTTATTCAATCTTAATTACTAATATTAACTCTTACATCACACATCACACACTAAATCTATCCATCCATCCATCCATCCATCCATCCATCCATCCATCCATCCATCCATCCATCCATCTATCTATCTATCTATCTATCTATCTATCTATCTATCTATCTATCTATCTATCTATCTATCTATCTATGCATCCATCCATCTATTTAATCATCTATCCATCTAGTTTAAAGAATAAATATATGTTAAAGAGGCTACAACAGAATCTGAGAGGTTTCAGAAGTGGGCTGAGAAAGTCAGGGTTGGCAGGAAAGGTGCACTTGAGTCCAGTTTCAAAGTGAAAGGACAGAGCCACCAGGTCGGGACAGGAATGGGAGATTCAGGTCCAGAAGGGTTTTCAGGTGGGACAGGCAGACATCAGCCCAGTAGGCAAGGTCAATAGTGGGTGAGCAAGCTGAGTTTAAGCCCCAGGGATTGTGGAGAATTTCCTGTCTTTTGGTCCTTAAGGCACATAACGATGATTATATGACAGGTCAGTACGAGGCTGCTACACCACAGGGCTAAATCCAGCACCTTATAGATCCAGGTCAGGGAGTTACGCCTTTTCCTCTGTCTGTAACATCTGATAAGTTCCTGGGCGTGGTTTTTCTTGATATGATTTTAATACGCCCATGTGCCTCTAAGCCTCAATTCATCCCAATAAATGAAGGGCCATATCATTTTTATGCTCGGGAATAAGTCATTCATCAGTCAGTGATACCTGGGTGGTACTGGCCAGATAGTGTTGTTTACTGGTCCTCCACCCTCACAACCGAATCAAAAGCTGCTTGTAAAACAGGCTCTCAAGGCAAAGAACATTCTGGGGGAAAAAAACCCACTATTTTACATAACAATGTGGAGTGGAGCATTTCTTGATCTCAACACTGCACAGATATGAGGACCCTTTCAAAAAGATATGAATGCATGTAACTCCAGAGTTAGAGAGTAGAGCCAGGTAGATACTGAGAGCTCACTGGCCAGCTAGGCTAACGGAAACAGAAAGTTCCAGGTTCAGTGAGAGGACCTGTCTCAGAAAAGAAAAAAGAGAAATGATTAAGACATGACAGCACACACATGCTCATATACATATTCACATATAAAACATATGACAAAAACGGTGGGTTTGGAGGGAAGAGCAAATTGTAAACAAATGTTCAGAATGAAAAGAAAATATGTCAAGGTCAAAGCCCTTTATCTTTGTACAGAATTTTTACAGAAAAAATTCTATAAATATTTCTTGATTGTTGAATGAGTCTTTCCTTTGCAATAGACCCCTTCTGAAGCAAACTTAGATTGTCAATATAAATGGGCCTCTTACTAGAGGGGAGTTTGTCCTTGAGTAACTAGTCTCATATCTGTGTTCAATAGATACTGTTATTATGAAAATCAATATAACAAGTCTTTTCACTATGACCGTGTCTCTCACCTGAAGTACTTAGTTGTTTTTCTAGCTAAAGTTCCAACTTAAGTTTAGACATTCTAGTCCTAGGACTTAAGCATGTTTGAGCATGTCAACAGAGATAACAGAGTAGTATTTATTTACCTTAGTAGAGATATGAAAAGTTTGCTTTAAGGTTGTTTACCACTATACTCCCGGTAGTGGTAAAGGCTTAATAGGTAATGTTGTCTATCTTGTGAGATTATTCCTGAGACCTAGAGCGTCAATCAAATCATAATATTGCACTAGTCTGTCTTCTGTTACTAATAGTACAGTAGCAAGATGGATTCAGTTCTATAGGAAAAAGGCTGATTTTGGATCATTGTTCTGGAGAGGCAAAGTGAAAGGCTGCATCTAGTGACAGCCTTCTCCCAGACTCCTGAGGGCTACAGGGCAAAGAGATGGGCGTGTGCATGAACATGTGTCGCTTTGGATCTCATAAAGCCACAGGAATTCATTCACTGGGGATCCATCCTGATGAGCTCACCTTAGCCTAATCCCTTCTCAATGCCTCATCTCCAAATACACGGGCAGATTAAGTTTCCAAATTTTAATTCCCATGGTGGGAATTAACCTCCGGCGTAAGTTTTGAGAAGGTAAACCAAATTCATACCACTACTATGTAATTAAATGCTTCGTTACTACTTGAGCCAGGTGTGGTGGCACACACTTTTAATCCTAGCACTGAGACCTCAGAGGCCAGAGTTCCAGGCTAACCAGGTCTACATGGCAAAACCTTGTCTCAAAAAACAAAACAGAAAAAAAAACCTTAAATAAATCAATACTTTCCTAGTTTTTCTACATTTTATACCAGTTTATCTAAATTTAAGAGATGTCCATTTCATTTTACAGTACAGTTTAAAATATTATAATAAAGACAAATGATTGTGTAAAGGTATGCCTGCTACCATGAATAGTTGATTTATCTGGTTGTTTTAAAATGCAATTTTGTTTAGATATTTAGCTCAGAAGGTTGAGAAGAAATTTCTTAAGTTTGGCAAATTACAAGTGAATCTAGAATATATGGATTTTTGTTTCTAAACCCATGAACATTTTGTTTTTTTTTCAGATGAAAATCTCATTGTTATCTTGGGAAAGAAACATTGCTCTGGTTTGAGGTTTGCTTTTTTCCCCCTTTTTTTTTTACAGGGGTGGGGTGGGGATTGTGAAGCCAAGTCATTTGAAGATAGTTTTAAAACTCTCAAGTCGTCTTCTGTCTCATTTTCCTCACAGATGACTATCTTCCTCTTCTGTCTCTAAAATGGATTCATATGTCATCTGGTTGTGCTGGATAATGACAATAGTGTGCTCAAACCCAGGACAGATACCAGATTCTCCTGAATTTGTACACAGCATCAAAGAGCTGTTGACAGATCCAAGAACAGATAAAGAAACTATTTTTTCAACCAAGAGAATAAATCCTTATTGTCTGTCCTATAATTGTATAGCCCTTTCATATGGGAAAACTTACTTACTTGGTAAGGTAAATGTATAAACCTTTTCTCTTGTGGAAAGTGAGATCTGTTCCCTGTAGTGTGCTTTGAAACATATCATTTACACGACAAATTTGGGCTATTAGGATAATCATTTATGATTTTAAAATCTTTTAGTCCTTCTTAGCGTGTCTTTAAAGAAGAAACCATATAAAAATTTGAACCATTCATAAAAGCAATTTTTTTTCGAGACAGGGTTACTTACTCTGTGTAACAATCCTAGCTGTCCTGGAACTAGCTCATAAGAGCAATTTTTAAGCCATTTCATTAATTCAAGTTAATAATAAGTCACAAAAGGGGAAAAAACCTTGTTTATTTTTCTCTAAGATTCTTAAAGTATGGTCTGTGGATTACCCTAATCTAAGCCCGTTGGTGTGCCTATAAAATGTAGAATCACAGGGAGGGGAAAACAGAATAGAAATACTGTATTATATATGTATGTATCATATATAAAGACTTACTTCAACTATTTGTGTGTGTGTGTGTGTGTGTGTGCGTGTGTGCACGTACATGCGCACCTGAGGCCAGAGACCTCAGATCTCCCTGGAGCTGGAGTTACAGGCAGTTGTGAGTAGCCTGATGTGAGTGCTGGGAATTCATCTCAGGTACTCAGGATGAGTGAGCATAACCATTGGGCCATTTCAACAGCCCAAATTACTAGATTTTAAATACGCATCCCAGAGGAATTTTATTTTTGGCAACATTTAAGAACTACCTCTCTAGGACAGCGACTATTCAGTGTAGGATTGTGCACGCGCGTGAGCGTGTTTGTGTGTGTGTGAGTGTGTGTGTGTTCTATTTTTGCTTTTCTGATAGTGAAAATCAAACCCATCACCTCTCATATGCTAGGCTCTATCCCTGAGGTTCCTTTTCAGCCTTAGGAAATGCTTTAGTAGACTTTCTTGTTTTGAAACAAAGCTAAGGTTTCCAAGGTTATTTTGGAGAAAACAGAGACAGAAAACAAAACGGCTTTGAGTAGCAGTAATGAGGATTTAGGGATTTCTCCGCGTTCTGATCAGACTATTACATTTAGCATCCAATGGCACGTCTATATTAAAACCCTTTGCTGGAATGTTTTACATTTCTCTACATAACAGAAAGTAAAATAACCTGTTATGCAACTAGTCACAAACACAGTCCTGAGGTGTTTTGCCCACACACAGGACTATTGTCTCAAACACGTCTTCTTTGTGGCAGCTGGGCCCTGTCACCACTGTGTTTGTCTGAGCGCACAAATCTGTTGCAACCTGCAGCTTCCCTGTCACTTCTCTGGCTGTCCCCTCCTGCCAAGCTTCGTTTCCTGGCAGTAACTAGACCTCTTGCCAGTGCCATAGCCATGGCTGCTGCTGGAACTACCACAGCCACCTTGCTCTTGTGATTTAGCAAAGCACTGGCCTCCACCACCACAAGGGTCAGAGCTTCTGCCTCCAAAGGGTCCTTCCTTCACTGGTCCCCAAATTGAAGACATTGATTGCTGTAGTTGCCAAAGTCACTGTTGCTTCCACCACCTCCAATATTGCGTCTGTCGTTATGAAATTCACTAAGTCTACCCACTGGTGCCATATTCGCTACCATCATGGCTGCCACGAAAGCAGCCATAAGGTTTCCTCCAGAACCAAAATTGTCATTGCCACCAAAATCACCTCCACAACCATCACCAATGTTTCTGGAAGCACTTGGACCTCTTTGACTGGGTGAAGCACTAACAACCATCACTTGCTTCCACAGGGCTCTTCTTACTTCACACTTGTGGCTCTGAATGACAGCCTTACCTGTGGAGTCATGGTCGTCAAAGGCAATGTCTTAGTTAGGGTTATTATTGTTGTGATAAACCACCATACCAAAAACAAATTTGAGAATGGCTTTATTAATATCTTTGCTTATCACTGAAGAAAGTCAGGACAAAAACTCAAACAGGGCAGGAACCCAGAGGTAGGAGCTACTATAGAGGCCATGGAAGACGGCTGCTCCCTGGCTTGATCACCACTGCTTGCTCAGTTTGCTTCTTATAGAACCCAGGACCACCAACAGTACAGGGGTGCCCCCCACACACAGTGGGCTAGGCCATACCATATTCATAACTAATTAACAAAATGTCCCACATCTGGTTCTTATGGAGGCCTTTTCTCAGGGTCTTATGGGAACCTCCCTTCAGATAACTCTAGCTTGTGCCAAGCTGACATAAAATTAGCTAGCAAAGCCCCCATTTTTTCCTCTGTCAGTCATGATTTCAATAATTTCAGTTTTCTCATACTGTTCAAAATAATCTCATTTGTAATAGTCTTCAAGGTCTTCTTTAAGGCCACTAAAGATGATTGTCTGAGAATCTTCTCCTGACAGCTGTCTTTGGCTCCACCTTGTATGGCCTTGCATTCATAGCTGCATGGACTTTCTCCACTGTGGTGAACCTGACAAAGTCAAAGCCCCTGCCTGGAGCACTTGGTGCTTGGATGTCTCATAACCACACAGTTGGTGAGTTCTCCATTGCTCAAAATGACTCCCCAGACTCTCATTGGTTATTTCTAAGTCCAATTCTCCCATGAAGAACTTCCTCAGCTTCCTAAATGCTTCAGCCTCCTCAGGGGACTTTGACTCAGACCTGCAGGCAGGGAAATGAGAGCCTGCATTGGTGTTTCGTTAGTGGCACCAACATTTTGAAAACCCCAAGGCAAAACAGTGGCAGAGAGATTTGTGAAAATGGTCATTGAAAACATCCCCAGGAAGGAAACACCAGTTATCAGGGAAAGCATGTGTGTGTACATGTGTGCATGTATGTGCTCTGAGCATATGCACATGAGTGTGAGTGCCACTGGAGGACAGAAGAGGGTGCCGGAGCACCTGGAGTATTCATATGAGGTTGTGAGTCATCCAATGTGGGCACTGGGAACTGAATTTGTGTCCCCACAAGAGCAGTACTTGCCTTTAAACACTGAGCCCACACATACAGAATAAGCAGGGAGAAAGATGGGAATATGAAAAGGGACTGGACATACTGTGCCCAGAAAAATAGGATGAAAATTAAGAAAATGGGTGCCAAATACAGAAGAAAAGTTCAAGGAAGAGTGGCGTTCAAAGTCCTGACTCTTGCCTGGAGCTCAAGAAGCATCCATGAGGCCTGTTCAAAGCCAACATAGAGTTTCTTGGGCCTCTCTGGCTAGGGTGGTTTATGTATATGTTTCTTTCTCGCCACAGGAGATAAATCCCCCACTTTTAACCATCTCACAGCATCATGTATCACAGCTAAGGGGCTAGTTCTACATCAATGCCGTCTTGAATTACATGGCCTGATCTCCTTCAATGGAGCTATTATTTCTTGCTATGCCTATGGCATGTCGACGGGCTTTAAACATACTTTTAAAAATGCAGGTCTATTTTAAAATCAATTTCTTTGTCTACCCCCGAAACCAAGGAGCCAGAATCTTGAGGGGGCAGATTGTAAGATTCTGCATTTTAACGGAGTTCTCAAGTACAAAGCTTTGGAAAATACTAACTTAGAGTTAAATTTGGAGACCACTAGTTTAGCTTCAAACCGAGCAACAGTTGGGCAGCAGGATGGAGGAGCCACACAACTCCTCCACAGTCTGATATAAACTCTCATGTTGTCAAACAATGCGCAGTTATACTTCTGTTATTCCAAGATCAGCTTTCCAGAAATTTTTGTCTGGAAAAGGGCCAAAGCTGGAAGTTAAGAAAATGAGACATTTCTCTCAGGGAAAGGACTTTTGGTCCTTTATTGAAGAGTAATAATAATAATAACCTCATCTCAATAATAATAAAAACCTCATCTCACGATACCGTTTGATAGAGTCACTGTTCTGCTTGCCAAGGGAAAGGAAAAGAACCTCTCATTAGCTGGCTGTGGATATAAACATGGGATCAATTATTGCCTGCAGCCATAGCGAGAAGTAGGAGAAAAAGAAGAAAAGGAACTTAAAGGACACCACCACAGGAAAATAGAAAGGGTTAAAAGAGAGACAATGGGGGATGAACCCATGCCAAGTGAAGGGTCTTCAACAAAAGTAAGGCGAACATTGCAAAAACAGCACCAAAAGCGGGGACTCTATACACTCTGCAATCCCTTGGGACGCTGGCGCACGGTCTGAGTATTGCATCTGACAGGGATCCACTAAGAATTTCGTTATCCATTGTTTTCTTTAAGAACGTAAGAAATACGTACATCTTCAAGAGATTTCTGTCAAATGGTTAATAAAAAAAGATTGTCATCTTAAAACGCAGCACGATTAAGAAACCGAAATGCAAGTCAGACGTGGAGCCTGGTTTTATCAGTCACCAGTTTTGGAACGACTGGGGAGGACTCAGGTTCCCA
This sequence comes from Dicrostonyx torquatus, assembly GCA_028555095.1. Lineage (NCBI taxonomy): Eukaryota > Metazoa > Chordata > Mammalia > Rodentia > Cricetidae > Dicrostonyx > Dicrostonyx torquatus. The sequence continues at coordinate 2,395,525 of JAQHUG010000126.1, read as the reverse complement.
AAGACGACCCCTCTCCCCAAGGCTTCTGGTGAAACTGCAAAAGTAAGCAGTCGGGTCAGCCCTCAGGCATTACTGCAGCGTCCTCCTTCCCCCTCCCCCATTGCTTGAAGCTTAAAGAAATTGCTGCTGCCTTCGCTTCGGTCTCCGCTGTGGTAGGCATCAAGGTAACGGGTTTCCACAAAATTTGGCTGGTCCGAGACCAAGGAATTACCTACTGCGTTTCTTTTGTGGGTGCTATAAAATGCCGGGGCTCTAAATACTTAGGAGTGGAGACGTCTGAGCCTATAGCACCTGCCAGCATTCTAAGTTCTGGGGTTTTCGGAGAGGGGCTGATAGGGTTCATCTCCGGGGGTGGAGGGTGGGGGAGCTTTCTAAAATGCATTTGGAATGCCGCGTGTGGCCTCAGATACGTCAATCATCGGCACAGTTCCCGGGGCGCTGCCCGGCTTAGGGAGAGCAGCATCGCCGCACCACCGGCCCCGCGAAGCCTGGACGCGGGGCGACCGGCACGCGCGGGGACTCCGGGTCCCGGCAGCCGGGGGCGCCGTCGGCGGGGCTCGCGCAGCCGCACTGGGCGCGCCGACTCTGGGCTCCTCCTCCCGGCTCCGTAGTAATCATGGCGGCGGCGGGGTTCGCGGTCCCTCGGGTGAAACAGAAAGCGGGAGCTACGCGGAGAGGGAGCGAAGAGCGGGGCTGAGGCGGCGCCCGTCACTACCGGGGAAACAACCCCTCACCGTGAGCGCAGCGGCGGCCCCCGGGAGCCAGGCCTACCATCAAGGTAGTGAGAGGACTATCCGGAGCCCCGCACCAGACACGCCAGGGGATCCGCCTTCCTCCGCCTCAGAGCGGCGGGACTCGGAGGTGAGAGCCGGCCGGGCACGAGGGAGCCCGCGTCGGGGAAACCGTTAGGCTGGGGCTGCGGGGCCGCGGCGTCCGAGGGTCGAGCCCGTCGAGGGGCGGGCGGCGCTCCCCCCCTTCCACCCCGCCCCGCGTGGGAAGGATTGCGGCGGGGGGGGGAGCGCTGTCGGGGAGACGGCGGGGTCCGGGACGCCGCGGCGACGTGCGCGGCACCTGCCGCCCGAGACTCGGCGACCGCGGAGCTCAGCCCGCTCACCTGGGGGTTAAATCCTCGAAAACACGCCCTTCGTGTCTGCGCCCCGGCGGCTGCTGGCGGCGCCTGGCGACTCGGGTGCTCAGGTAAGTTAACCACCTGTTCGCTCGGGAGGAGGACGGGAGGCTGCGGTCCTTCCCCGCGCTCCAGCCTGCGTGGGTGAACTTTTGACACGACACTGCCAAGGGCGTCGTGCGCTAGGTGCAGGAAAACGAGCAGATCATTTCGACCTCGGGTCGCGAGCGCTGCTGTTTTAAAAGAGTGTGATAGGTAACCGTAATTTTTATTAAACTACTGCCTTTGTAGGAAAAAAAAAACAACTTGAGATATTTGGTGTGTGTGTGTGTTAATTGCGGGGGGGAGGTAGTAGGGATGGTGTGGTGAGATATTTTTTTTTCTCTTTTCCTTCTTGTGAGACTGTAAGTTACCTTACACCTCCTTGTCTGTCCATCTATTCCTGAGAATAGCAGGCTGACAGGATTTTCCTCTTTTAAAATAGTTTAATCTTTATGTGTTCACGGTAGACTTAAAAAAAAAAAAAACAAAGAAAACTGAGCCACACACTGATTTTGCTGCTTTGTACTGTGGTCTATTTTAGTTCTTGAAACCCAAGTTTGTGTGTGTTTTTCTGTGTCATAAGAATCAAATCGCATTGCTTCTCTGCCTTTTGGCTAAGATCAGTTGTAAGAATAAAATGACACTTGGAACTTTTCTCTAATATTTTAATCGCTATGCTTTTCCCAGCATTGGTGCTAAACATATGCCACTCAAGACTGAGCCATATGTCAGACAGAAACAAATTGAGATTTCTGGCTCAGATCCCGTGTTTAGATAAATATTTAGTTTTTTTTGTATATTTGAGAAGTATGTAATTCTTGCCATCTTGTAAATTTTGCTTAAGTCACCCAGATGTTCCAGAAGGATGAGTTCCCTACCTTCTTAGCCTTTTCTTATTTGAATTGATTTTCTCAACTAATAAGATAAATTACCCATGGAGACAGGTGGTGGGCCTAATAGAAAGCAATGATAAGGATTTTTAAAAACATGATTTTTCTATACTATAAATAGGAGAGTTTGTTTTTAGCCTTTCAGCCCACTTGTAATTCTTGCTCCCACTAATAACACCCTTTAGAGGGAAGGAAGATGATGAGGTGATGGGAAGAAAATCTTGCTTATAGTCAAACATTTAGCATTCTTACATTACATTTCTCTGTATTTTCTTCCTTGTCCTCATAGATCATCTCCCGGATTTCTCTGTAGGTTAAGTGGAAAATTTTTATCTCACGCTGGTTATCTTTAGCCACCTGTATGCCTCTGACTTAACTCCTTCCTTTCCCCAGTTGTCTGAATACCCTCATCACTGAGTGATCCCAGAAAAACAAACTCTTGCTTAACACTGACCCCAGGGTTAGGTAATGATTGTAAGGGGGATTTTCTTCTCCCAAATTAATGCTGTGCACTCAAGAAAACAGATTTTTGGTGTCACGTGTCATTACTTCCTCTCTCTGAGTAATTGAGAGCTGATTCATTTCACCATACATTTCATGATGCCTCTGTTTCTATAAACTTCAACTTATTTTATTACAGGTTTAAAATTTGTCTGCCTTCCATGTCCAGTGAGATGAAGGCTGAGAAGTTCTATAAAACACAGGAGATAAAACATAATGAATATTGCCTTAAGCCTGACTTATGTAAAAGATATTTATGATTTGTTCATCTTTAGTTTAGACTCCTAGGTAATAGTTCTGCTTGTCTTGAAAATATTTGTGCTTTTGGTGTTTATATATTTAAGACTTGTTAGTCTTGCATTTTGCCTGTAGGGTTAATGTAAACAAAATAGTTTTTGTTTTAAGCAAAACATTCTTGGTGCAGTTTTCATGAAAAGGAATTTGATTATGTCTTGGAGCATGATATAAGGATGTGCATATGATTTCTGATTTATTAGCGTGGTGCTGATAAGTGATTGGTGTTTTTTTTATTAAATATAATCTCTAAAACAAGAATTACTACTTCAAATAAGTTCTGAGTGTTTTTTTTTAAAAGTCAGATTTAGAATTTAGTCGGATTAGACTGTACATGTCTAGTCCATTGAGTCCTGTCGTAGTTTAGTTGAGCACTTTGGTGCAACAAATATGTATCAATGTCAAGAGAAGAGCTCATTATCACAAAGAAATTGATGACCAATAGTGTCAGAAGCACATTTTGTTTTTTACATGTATTGTGAATGCTTATCCTTTTTTAATACTTTAGTTTTTTAAAGAGTATTATTCAGTGACTTCTTTTTATGTCATGATGCTTAAGCTTTTCCCCTACTGGTTGAGTTTTATTTGTTTTTAATATATATGAAGTTTGCTGTGCAGCCTCTGGGCTTCCATTAAGTTCTCTGTGGGTTTCCTTTCTGATGTTCCCAATCTTCTGTCATCAATTTTCAGGCCTTAGGCTATTTTTCTGCAGCAGATAGTGGTTTTGGAGGAGATAGCATGTGCTCAGAGGATGATGAACTCTTCTCAAAGTAAGGGGTGCGAAAGCAGTGGAATGTGTTCCTTCAAGTCATTTACAAATTATGAAGAATTGCACACTAACAAAGAAGACCACTAGCAAAAACTATAGCACAATATTGTTAAAGTGTGTGGCACCCACTGTGGCTGAAAGCTCTGTGAGGGAAGGCTAGAATGGTCTTGGCATTTGGGGGAAGTCCAACATGAAATTTAGGAAGGGTTTAAGTATCAAAGACAAACTCCAAAAGAGAGTGACAGAGTTGGAGCTAGCTGGAGGGATCTTTTGGGATCATCCAAGGACAAGCATTAGGGAAAAAAGAATCAGGTAGACTTGAGCTAGGCCTCACCAGGTATGAAGACTAGTATAGGAAGCCCTGGAGAAGAAAGTCCTGCTCTTCAGTAGGAACCCATCTCTGAAACTAATACGGAATTATTTTGTTTTTATTGTTTTTAGTTAGCTTACAAAATAATGGATTTCGATAAGACATTCTCATCCTTATATGTCATTGTACTGGGCTTATTTTCTTCCCTACTAGTGTCTTTGGACCCTCTTTCTTGTTCTTGTGGGTGCCTCTTCTGCTTTCATTGTGTGTGTGTGCGTGTGTGTGTATGTATCTATGTTTGTGTGTATCTATATATGAGAGAAAATGTGTCTTCCCATTACCCTCTCTTGTTTCCACCTCCTTCTCCCTTAATTTCCTCCCTAGTTGCACTTCCTCTTTTATGCCATACACACGAGACAGACAAAAATATATAAAAATTCTGTATATGAGAGAAGATGGTATTTGTCTTACCATCTTCTTACTCTATTTTGTTTCGCTTAGCATTTTGGTCTCTAGCTTCAGATGTTTTAGTAGGCAGGTTTTTATGTTTATATAACTTAGATAAGGGTAGACAGGTATTTTTATAGTGCTTGGTAATATTGTCTTGCAAGCTATTTATAGTGTCTGTTGAATGTTCTTGTTCATTTGCTTGTTTAAAAGAATTGTTTTAAAGTGTAAAACCATGTCTGCAGGCTGGAGTTAGCCATCTGGCCTAGTTCACTGAGTCCTGGCTTGTTAACTGTCCATATAGCTCATACTGTGAAGTATTTTTCTAATGGTTGTTTGCAGTGGTGTACATATCTTTTCTTGTGGTATATGAAAATATGCTAAAAGAACCACTGCTGTAAACATTACTTTGTGCCTGAAGTTCCAGCAAGAGCTCATTGTAGGTCTCAGAACTAGGAAGCAAAAGGTCTTGGAGCAGGGTCTTATGGCAGTGAAGTACAGTGACTGGGTTTAGCATTTGTAAGGTCAAGCACATCAACTCTGTGCTGGGTTTACAGTTGAAAACTGAAGCTAGTATGTAGAAGCCTTGGGTAGGGTGCTGGTAGTCTGTAAGTGATGGCTGGGGAGCAATAGCCTGTTTTATAAAGGTGGCCCAAGGTGAATTCTAAGCGTTTAGAAATCCTGTAGTAACTCCAAGAAGAGTCACTGTTATGAAATAATCAGTAACTAGATGGATAGCTAGATTCCTCTAGAAAAATGTCACACACACCATGTAGATTAAAGGAGGGAAGAAAGATCCAGAAATCTCTAAAGGTATTTTTATTAAAATAATTTTAAAACCAAGTATGGTAGTACATACTTTAGTAACAGCACTCAGGAGGCAGAGACAGGCAGATCTCTGAGTTCAAGGCCAGCTTGGTCTACAGAGTGAGTTCCAGGACAGTCAGAGCTACAGAGAAACCCTGCCTCAAAAATGTAGACTGCTCGTTCATTTCCCGGCTGCCCAGACCCAAGTAATCACATAGAAACTGTATTAATTACATTACTGTTTGACCTCTTAGCTCAGGTTTCTTATTAACTAACTCTTACATCTTAAATTAACCCATTTCTATCATTCTGTGTTTCACCACGAGGCTGTGACTTACCAGGCAAGGTTCTGGGGTCCGTCTTCTTCAACAGCTACATGTTGTTTCTCTGACTCTACCTACTTTCTATATCTCTGTTCAGGTTTCCCACCTGGCTTGCCGTAGGCCAAATAGCTTCTTTATTAACCAATGGTAGTAAAACATATTCACAGCATACAGAATCCCACCTCATACAAAAAAATTTAAGATGATTATGGTAATTTCAAAGGGATAAATACAGGTTGTTTTGAAACCTTATTTATATTAAACATCTCTTTGAAATTTCTAAAAATATAACATATACGTCTAAGACAAAAATATTCTCTTTTCCCACTGTGTTTCTTGTATCGTTACTAGGTGGCCCATGGTGCCTGAGGTTATGGCTTTATGGATCAATTGGTGAGGGCTACTGCATACTACATAGTTTGTGATATCAAGAGATTAAACTATAGTATAAGAACATTGTTTTTTACTCTGCAGGCATTCTAAATAGGGTTTGTATGTGGTCAGTATTAGGTGCTGGAAATCGATGGGGCACTGACTGGACAGAATCAGCACTGTTTCTCCACCTTATTTTATTTCATTTTTTATTAAATTTAAAAGAAAAATTTACATTTACTCCCCTTGTCCCAGGCCCCCCTGCTCCCTCCTTACCCCACCACCCTCCCTCTGCTTTCTTAAGATGGGGCAGGATACCCTGCCCTGTGGAAAGCCCAAGACCCTCCCCTCT
>JAQHUG010000126.1:2370910-2387288 GCA_028555095.1 Dicrostonyx torquatus | reverse complement strand
TATTAATCCACAAACCTATGAATACCTCATATTTGACAAAGAAGCTAAAACTATACAATGGAAAAATGAAAGTATCTTTAACAAATGGTGCTGGCATAACTGGATGTCAACCTGTAGGAGAATGAAAATAGACCCTTATCTATCACCATGCACAAAATCTCCACCTTATTTTACTGTCAAGAATATTAAAACCAAACCAAAAATTAATCTTTTATGCTTTTGTGACTATAACTTTGCCTTCCTTTGTAAATGTTTTTACTGTCTTAAATTTAAAGGCAGCATAAGCTGTAGGTTTTGGACTTTCTGAATTACTACCTTGTACAATTTTGACAGTATTTTGCTTTAAGAAGAAACTAATAGCTAGGCTTGGTGGCACATGCCTTTGATCTCAGCATTCCAGAGGCAGGCAGAGGCAGAGGCAGAGGCAGGAGGACTTCTGAGTTAAAAGCCATCCTGGTCTGCATTGTGAGTTCCAGGGCAGGCCAGTCAGGGCTTCACAATTGAGACCCTGTCTCGAAAACGAAGGGGGTAAGGAGTGGTTAATAACTGATCACTGCTTTACTGTCTGACCCCTCCCCACCGGCTTCCTCACCTAAGGGAGATCAATGCCCTTGGCGGTACAGTTGGTGCAGGCCTCTATTCTGTGCTCGCTACTCACTAGTGATAGTGATTTCACGGTTTTCTTCTCTAGTCTTAGTTTTCTTCTCCTTAGAATTGAGAATATGCGCCATGTTCTCACCATAGGTCTCCTAAGGACTCATCGAGATGGGTGGAACCTGAAAATGTTAAGGTGCCAGGTACGCGCTTCGTCAGAGCTTGCGTCAGTGCTTGTGTCAGCGCTTCTGCACACTGGAAGCTGCTGCTCAGCTTGTCTTTTCTAAATGACCAGAACTTTTGAGTTCCAGTGTTAGTCTGCAGATTTCTAAAAACAGCATTTACAGGAAGCATTCGGTATACTAAAAAGTCATAACTGTTTTCTTTGCAAATAAAATACATATAAAAAATTTTCCACTCATTAATCTTTCAGGTCAGTCCCTGCTCCCCTCTGCCCTGTCCCTCTTTGCAAGGGAATGCTGACCTTCTGTTCCTTGGGCCTCAGCTATTCTCTCCATAGTGGGATTGAATGTATAAAATGCATGAACTAGTTCCTTCTTAAGTGGAAGACAACTTCTTTACTGAGAAATACCTGGTGAAGTCGCACTGGATTTTAGAGGCTGTGCTCGGTTATTTTTAAAATCCTGTATAAATCCACCATATACACCATTGTTCTCAGATTTTACAAGTGAAATTCTACTTGGGAATGACTCTTTCTTTCTCCCTCACTTCTTGAGATCCATAGTAGAATGTGTATTTTGTCATTAGCCTAGATAAGAAAGCTGTCTGCATTTGACAGACTATTTATTGTATGAACCATACTGTAGCAATGTTGACAAGTATTGTTTTGTTTTCTGCCTTCCTTCCTCAGAACCCACATCTTAATATATACTTGTGCATAAAGATATATTTTTATTTAGTTGTTTGTTTTTGTTTTTTCGAGATGGGTTTCTCTATGTAATAGCTCTGGCCGTTCTGGAACTTGATTTGTAGACCAGGCTGGCCTCGAACTCGCAGAGATCCGCTTGCCTCTGCTTCCCAAGTGCTGGGATTAAAGGCATGCACTATCATTGCCCAGCAAAGATTTATATTTTTAAAGCAAATTTCTCCTTCCCCAGTAAAGGGTTTGCTTAATTGATTTATGTGTGTGTAGTTTTCTTCAGTAAACCTGTGGACATGTAATGGGAGGGGAAGGAATCTTCTTATTTGGCTGCAGATTCTAAGCAGCTGTTTCTTAAGCACACTTTGCAGGACATTTGAGAGTTTCTTAAAGTGTAATTAGAAATTGAGCACCCCAACCCCCAAATTCAAGATGCTCCAAAATGTGAAACTCTTGGTTGCCACCACCATGCCACAAATGCCAAGTCTTCACCTCACCTGGAGTGATGGGTTGCAGTTAACATGTCGGTAAACTAAACACTGTGTAGTAACCTCCGGCCAGGTGTATATATCACAAGTGAATTGTGTGTTCACATTTGATTTAAACTAAATCCCCATTCCCAGACTATCTCATGGTGTGTGGAGATATACCTGATCTGCTCTAGAAACACTCATGCTTCTAAGCATTTTGATGAAGGGACATTTAGTCTGTATATTTGTGCTTTGAGAGAAGTAGTTAATGTGCCTGCCGACTGCTTTGGTATAGTTAATTTCATGTACTTCAAAAATCAGCCTGTCTTAATATTTGCTTAAATAAAAAATTCATGATGTCATTTTGTTTAAATTTTCTGTATTTGTTTTTGGTTTTCTTAATATAGTCATTCTCAATTATGGTTTCATTCTTAAGATTTAATTTTTTCCCTATGTAGTATTTTTATATGTATTATATGTCTATTTATATTTTAGCATGACAGTTTATTAAGTACCTTTTTGTTTCTTTGTATATTGTTATGACCAAAAAATACTTCAGAGCACTATTTTTTTAAAAATATTTTAAAAATATTTAAAATTGGAAAAATATCATAGTATGGGAATGCTTCATTTCTGCATTTAATACTTGAAGCTTAGAAAGACTGATTTGCATGGTTGAGTAGCCCTAGAATAAAGTGGAGGAGTTGCTGTGTCCGTCTTAACCTGCTTTTTTGGTCATATCTAGACTAATATTTCAAAATGATGAATTTATTTAAATCACCACCCAATTTAATGCTACACCAAACTTTCTCTTTCTCTTTCATCAACTATAATATTTTTTCTCTGCAATCCATTCTCTGTTGACATCCTGTGATTACCTCATCACTTTCCAGCTTTGTCCTGTGAGATAAGGGCATGTTTCCTGAGGGCAGGGCCTGTCTGTTGGTTCTCTGAAATGACTATATAGAATCAAACATGCACTTTACCCCAGTAATCCCCAATTCCTCCATTTACACTGGAAAAATAATAGACTTAGACTATTAGTTAGACTTAGACACCCAGTCTCTTAAAAAGAGTTAAGAAGATTAAAAGGTAGAACTGATTTTATGTGGTTAATAGAATGAGTGCCATAATATGTTTATATCTACAACTTTGATAGATGTGTCTGGTTTTGTCACATAAGTTTCCTATTATTCTCATTATTTACTTATCTATCATATGTCTCATGTGTGCTATATAAATGTCATAAGGCGAATGTCATACTTTCTTCTTTCCGGGTTCACAGACTAAGATGAAAGATAAAATCATGTAAACAAATACATATCATAAAATAATTAAATAAAATGCACTTTCTTTTGTTTCCATTTACCTGTGTGATTATTTTCTGCTTTTGGTCTCAAATAGGCCTATTTCCTGCAGAGTGTTGTGATTGTGTCCATCACACACATGCACATATGCTCACACACACGCATACACACACGTGTGCACACACACACCATTTTTCTTTGTATTAGGTTGTCTGTTCAACTGGACTGTGAACAGCACAGATGCTGCTAACAGTTTTGAAGCAAAGGAACAGAGAAGCAGTAGTGCAGATATTGTACCTTTGGAAGCCGAGCTACATCAGGAGCAGAAACCAGCCAGATACAATATAGAAGTGAGTGTGGGTCTCTCAAGTTCAGTTTTATTTATGAAAAGAGGCAGAAGGCTAGGTTGGACCCACAGGTTTTAGTTTTCTGACCCTAGAGTCCTGCAGACTGCTCTGTTCTTGGTTAGTTAAGATTCCCAGTAATAATTAATAAGCTCCTTTTGTCAGCTGGGTGCTCTTCCAGACATCACACATAGTAGCTCATTTAGGTCTCAAGCCAGCTAAAGTAGATATCACTGCCACCATTGTCAAAACGAGGGAACTGAAACACAACTAATATACCCAAAGCCATAGAGATGTTTGGTGGGAGTCGGGGCTTTGAACCCAGGTGATTATAGAATCTGGGCTCTTTGTTAATACCAGTCCTAATTATTGAATCCCAGGAATGCAACGTTTCAATCTTAGGAAACATATTAATGTAATTTACTATAGTCATAGATTTAAGGAGCAACTATAATTATCTCTTTGGTACTAAAAATATTACTGTGTTGAATCCCAGGTGTATAATGATTCACTATTAGTAAATATTAATCTAATTTTCCATATTTATGGATTTTAGGGGCAGCTACAATTATCTCTTTGGGGCTAATTTTTTTCCCTTAAATTCATTTACCAGTCCTGATAACTCACAGTCAACAAAAAATAATCCTACAAAAATATTCTATCAAGAACTTATATTGAATGTCATAGTAAAATATTAGAAACACTTCCACTAAAAGATAAGAACATTAACATTGGTTCAGAACTCATAGCTGATACATTAGGAAACAAGAAAAATTACCTGTAAGTAATAGGGGAATAACATTATTATTATTTACAACTGATATGTGTGCATAGACAGGGCAGGGTGTGACTCAGCTTTAGAATGCTTGCCTATATAGCTGATGTCATAGGTTCTATTCCCAGTAGCCTCATCACCATTACTGCCACCTTGACCACAATAACAGCAAAGCAGAATTAGAGAAGTGATGAGACTAGACTTCCTTGTCTTAAATTTAGTGAGAAGGTATCTAGTTTCTTCATCAATGGAAACACACATACTCTCTTTATAATAATAAAAAATAACAGGGCTAGAGATATTGCTCAGCCTTTAGAGGCTATGACTCATAACCAAATATCAAAGGAAATAATTTCAGTACAATGGCATGTCTAAAAGTGTGATAAAATGCATTTAAAGAAGTAAGAATTTACTTTTATAAATTAACTGACATCCAAGATAATGTTATTACTTTATTTGCATGTGTGTGGTACATGCTTGTTTGTACCTGCCAGTACATGTGTAGAGGCCAGAGGAGGATTCTGGGTGTTCTCCTCTGTCATTTTCACCTTATTCCTTTGAGACACAATCGCTCATTGAATCTGGGGCTGGACTGGATAGCCAGAGGCAAGTCCTACAGCTGTCCTGTATTTGTCCCTGGCAGTGCTGGAATTGCCTGGGTGACAGCCCTGGCAAGCTTTTTACATAGGTGCTGGGGGTCTGGGCCTCATGCCTGTGCAGCAAGTAGTTTCTCTCCCTCCCCATTTACCCTTTTAGATGTCGAGGGTTAATCATGGCATTGTGGCTCGTGTCGGTGTGACTGTGGCCACTGGAAGCCCTTGACCACACACAGATTGTAAGTGTGAGTGTTTTCCATCTTTCACACGCCCTCATCTTCCCTGCGGGTCTGCCTCCCTTTAGTCTTCAGAGCTCCTTCCTCCTCCCTCTCTTGGAGCTGGGGTTCAGGTCAGGGGACTCAGGAAAGACAAGTGCTGCACTCCTGAGTCAACCCCAGAGCTCTAGACAGCTGATGTTAGAACTCGGAAGAGAAATCACTGGGTCATGCATAAAGCAAGACTTTTCAGTAATCAAGATGGAGAGAAATGGCGTGTTTAGAGAAGGCAGCGCTTAGCCCAGGCAGAGTCAGAGTCTATAACAGAATTGGGTTCTTTTAGAAAGCACTGCATTGTTAACTGTTCTACCGAGAAAGGCTCTGGCTCACAGAACATCAGAACAAGGTTTTCCTGTGATAAAATGGCTCTCTGCAAACAACTTGTCATGTTAACCATATTAAGTATGCTAAGTTACCCCAGCACCACAGCTTTCATGTAGAAGTCAAGCAGTCTGTTGTGAACTGCTAGGGAGTCAGTGTAGCCAGGAGTCGGGCAAGGCTGCTTTAGTGCAAGTTCAAATTCACTCAGATAAGACGTGATTGTCAGTTTGAAATTCTACAAGAAAGTGAATGCTCTGTAGCATAAGTGTCTGTAGATGAGAGCAGAATGCCTTTTGATTCTAAAGGTGCCTCAGATGCCCCCACCCCACTCCAACACACACACCAGACACGGCAATACTATAAAAATAGTGTCCGTCCTCAGTCCTTTAATGGGTTGGATTTGCTTGCATCTCCATAGCTTGTTTCTTATGCCCCATAGTTTCTTTTGCTTGTTTTTATTTTTTTTGGTGAGACAGGGTTTTACTCTGTAGCCCAGGCTAGCTAGGGATTTGCTGTGTAGTTTAGGAAGGCCTCCATTTTACAGCAATCTTACTGCCTTTGTCTCCTGAGCGCTGGGATTACAGTGTGCGCAACTGTGCCCGGTTTACACAGGCGGAAAGTGTTTCTGTAATGTCTTTTTCATTGAACCTTCTTTGTGAATTAACTTCAGTCAGAATCCAGATTTCCAGTATTTAACTGTGGTTTTGCTGTGGGTGAATGGAATACTGACTGTATTTCCTGAATGTGTAATTAGATTCTATTTAATGAGTCTGACTAAGGAAAGTAGTAATAATGGCTTTCAACACCACCCCCAAACTTCTGTTCCTTTGGGGGATAAGGCCCACCCATCCTACTTATTGTACTTCAGTTTTCCTTTCCAGTAGACAAAGAAGTGCAGATGAATGTGGTAAATAAGTTACAAGAATCGTGCTGCAGTCAGTGTAGATTGTTACTTCCCTGTTAAGACTATGAATATATGCTTTATGATATAATTGATATTTTACAGTTTTTTTAACTTTAGATGGCACTATCATAAGGTTTAACTTACTAAGCCATAGTTTTAATTACTACCCTACACATGAAAATGCTATCTCACCATGAAAATAGTTGTTAGTTATTGATGTAGCATAAATTCCTAGCATATAGCTCATGGAATGTCACCATGCAAGCCAAATTTGCCCATTTATAAGCACAGATACTGAACGAGACCAGTTGTGCTGGCACACACCTGTAATCCCAGCACTCAGGAGGCTGAACCAGCAGGAACATGAACTTGATGGTGAGATGGACCTACAGTGTGACCCTGTCTTAGATAACAGCAAGAGCAATAAAGGAAGCCAGGAATATTGTTGCTGCATATGTACTTCATTATGCAGTCCACAATTAATGGAACAACTTTCTCCTGAAAGTAGCGTATGAGTACAATAAAACTAAATGAGTAATTTATAATTTAAAAATGTACAGTAATTTAAAATAAAATCTTTTAAACTTGAAAACCTTGACTGATTAAAGATACCCCAAATCCAAGTCCAATTAAAGAGAGCACCAACGATAGTTCCACAGGTGGCCAAGTTTTCTTCCCTACACCTTGTACTTACCCTGCCTGTTGCATGCAGCCAGGTGTCTTAGAATATTGAATTAGAGACTCCAGATAACCACAGAATTGTATTAACTCTGGCTTAAGGATGACACATTCTAGCAAAACTCATTCTGGAGGTTGTTAATAGCCCTAAGTCTTACACTGAAATAAAAGCCAGGAAATTTTGTCATTTACTCAAAGTAAGTAAAAAATAGCTTCAGTTTTTCTTTTAGGTAAGGGCATATTAAGAGCATACTGGCTTCCAACTAGTGATAGCTGAAGCATACTATTAAAAAAAGTCATAATTTAAAGTAATAGTATGTCCTAGAAAATCTGTTTCTACTAGCTATTGGGTACACTTAAAGAGTCACAAATGTCGGTCCCTTTTCATGATAAAGTAAAAAGGATTGGAGTTGCCTTTTTTTCTTGAAATGACTAAACTAAACAAAATGCCTGTAACAGAAGATCTTGAAAAATTAGACTTCAGACAAAAGAGGAAAAACAAAATCAGCCTATGATCAGTTGAGCTTCCTGGAGGAGGTTACCACACACATAATACAGGCAGGGGAACCCAAGTCTTTGTGGTAGACTGATTTGAGACTAAGCTGGCAGTCTAGGAAACCAATGTCCTGGTCAAAGACCTCAGATAGAAAACAAACATGTTGAAATGGTTAACGTTGAGTAGTTAGCAAGAGTAGTGATAAATGAGCACATTTGCATTTATCTAGAAAAGAGACACCTAGAATGATCTTATTAAGTATCTAAGATGGGCCAGAAAAAGCAAGTGCCCAGAGAAGAGAGCTTCATCATTCAGAAGGCAATAGGCTGCTGGGGGTTTGCTGGGACTTGCCTCAGAGGTCAGAGAAATTAACTCTAGACTGAAAGCAGATCTGGACCTGTATAAGCAAGATCCCAAAAGGTCAAATTATTTTTTAGTTATTCAACTACATTTCAGAACAAAGCTTAATAATGGTGAAACCATATAATATCCAGCAGCTGTCAAGGTAAGCTTTGCAGAACTTGACCTTCAAATTAAAACTTAATATCCTACGGAGGCTCACTGAGACTTAGGAAGCAAACAAAACTTAGAAGGCTCAGACCTTGAAGAGCTCATAAGTCTCAGGAGGCTCCTGAAACAGACATGGTTCACAAGGTCATCTAAGCAGTGACAGTTACTGGGGAGAGGAGACTCGGACTAGACAAGCAGAGCTGCCTGCGAGTGGTGTGGGGCAGGGAGCTGCATGGGTGCAGCAGTTGTAAATTACCTGTGCTGGGTGACACTTTGGTGATACAGCTGCCTTGGAGTCATCCATGCTCCTAAACTAACGCCCCACTCTCCCTTACTACTGGAAATAACCTAAACAAACTCACTAATCCACTAGGCTAGATTTGTGTGGTTGTGGTAGCATTTTCCTGCCTGAAATGGGTGTCAGGAATAACTTGACAACTGTTCACATTTCCCCAGGGAAAAAAAAACCAACACTGTTAATCAAAATTACTAAGCGTGTAAAGAAACAGAAAATTCCCAATCACACTTAGAAGAAGAATCAGTTGCTTGACAGTGACCAGAGATAACACAGGTGATGAATTAATAGTCACTAAAACGCTTATGGCTCTTATAATAAGAATGAACATGTTCAGTTGAATAATCTTCTGGGTAAAAAGTAACGGTGTTATTGGGGCCAGACAGATGGGTCATGGGTAAGAACACTTGCTATTTTCCCAAAGGATCTCATAGGAGTTGTTGTCTGGCCACCACATGTATGTCATATCATGTGAGTACGCACAGTAAGTGAATAAATAAATCTAACAAAATACATCACTGACTTTCCTTAGTATTAAAAACAGGGTATGTTTTAAATATTTTCTAAGATTTAGATTATCCTGGAGGACGTGGTCATCATGGTAATATGGTTTGGGAGTTTTTCAACTGTTGCTGAGCCTCCTAGACAGTGGTATTTTGCAATAGTAGCCGCAGGGTAAGACAGTAATTGGTACAAAGAAACGAGGTATTGCTGTAGCAATAACCCAGAAATAGGGAAGTGACTGTCGCATGGTACAAAGTAGGGCTGGAAAAGTTGACGTGCTGCTCTGGGTAATTCTAGTGAGGACTCACGAAAGAGGAGAGATAGAGAACATGCCCATCTTGGACACACAACCCTAGGCAAATTTTTGTAGAAGTGTGGCTGGTAAAGGTCATTCTGATGAGGTCTTGGGTAAAGACGAGAAACATCTTATTGGCAATGGCGAAAAGGTGATCCTTGTTATAAAAGGGCAGCACACTTGGCTGAATTGTATTCATGTTTTGATATTTTATAAAAAGTACTTTCCACAAATACAGTTGCGGATTTACTTAGGAGAATGCTAGGAAAATGTGAAAGGAATGCTCTTCCTGGCTTCTCGTAGTCAAAAGAAGTAAGGGGGTACTAGAAAAAAACTGTTAAGACAAGGCCAGAACTTAAAGATTTGAACATTTTGACTGCCATATTGCCAGACTAGAAAGCATTTTTGGAAAAAGAACACTTAAAAGTATGGCCAGTTGACCATTTGGAAAGTAGAGTAGCTGTAAATGCAGTCTGACCAGCCATCTCACCACAAATGTGAAAAAGATACGGGCTTAGACCATCAGATCACATAGCTAGAGGAAACAGAAGAGGACAGAATGGAAAAAGCTTTGAGCATGTACTGTCCTCCAAGATAAAGGAAGAAGGACCCAAATGTGTGACTTCTGCCATAGGCTAAATGCAACAGCTGCTTATATTTTTTTAAATTTTGATCCCTCCCCCCCCCCCCCCCCCCCGTGAGGCCCATCCTGTGAGGATGGTCTGGAACTCACTGTGTATATAACCCACCAGGGTATCCCGAAAGCCGTGGTGATCTTCCTGTGTTAGCTAGCCTCTCAGATAATGAGATTGTGTCATTTACTATGCCTGGCCCATTTGTTCCTTAAAGGACTGTCACATGGTAGAGCCTTAACGTCAGGGCACTGCCAACTGCATAGATTATGCTTCATTAAAGGGATGGGCCACTGTCAGGCTGTGTGAGTTAGTAATCCTAGTAGGTCAGGAAAGCAGAGCATTAAACCAAAGGTAATTATGCTCAAGCCTTTAGAGCTAATAGTATTTGTATTGCTTGGTTTTAGAATTTTTTTCTTTGTAGGCAAGGCATCTATCGTGTATGTGTGTGTGTGTGTGTGTGTGTGTGTGTGTGTGTGTGTTGTAAGCACACAATTTAAATGAGTTCACAAGTTAAAAGGAAAAGAATTGCCTTGGAACAAATCATGAGTTTTTCCCAGTGTTTAATGTAGTTGATGCTGCTGGGAAATTTTGGATTTTACAATTAATACTAGAGTAGATTAAAACTTTTGGCACTATTGAGACAGAATGAAAAAGACATAAATTTAGGGAAGTGTCAATGGCAGTTAAGTTTTGAATGCATTTCTCTAAAATTCTTATTTGAATGCCTTAATCCTATGTTATGATGTCAGGAGGCTGGGCCTTGGGAAGATAATGAGACATAAGATGAGGTCATAAAGGTGGAGCTCCCCCAATGAAATTAATGTTCTTACAAGCAGAGGAGCCATGGGACCCTCCTCTCCCTCATAAGCAAACACGGAGGAGATAGCTGTCCTCGAAGAGCCACATTGCTGGCACATTAGCCGACTTCTAGCTTCCAAAACTGTGAGCAGTGTCTAAGCTACTCAGTGTGTTGTGTTTTGTTATAGTAGCCTCACTATGACAGTTTTGAATTTTTTAAATGGCTCTGAATATTGTCTTTTTTTCTGTGTATTGAGTCCTTTGCTGTTTGAGTAGTGCCATATCTGTTTTATGCTTTTGTCATGTATGTAATTAGCATGCATAAGAAACCCAGTGTCATGAAACTTCCTTGCTTATTTTTGTTTAGGAATTTTACAGCTTTGATTCTTATATATAAATCCTTAACCTACTATGAATTAAGTTTTGTGTGTATTATGAGTCCAAATTCATTCTTTGTGTGTGGCTGTCTTAGTTATCATGGTATCATTTGTTGAAGAGTTTTTCTTTCCCACCTTATTGTCCTAGAAGATTGTTTAATCATATGTTAGAATATTTCTGAGGTCTATAGTTCATTGATCTATTTGGCTTTCTTTATACCATTACTGCATGTGTTTATTATCACATAGATTTTTAATATGTTTAGAGGACAGTGGGCATGATTCCTATGTCTCTATTCTCTTTCAAAATTGTTTTGGTTGTTTACAGTTCTTTGAAGTACAAAATGAATTTTAGGATCAAATTTTCTACATCCTTAAAATGTAGAAAATATGTTGTTTCAGTGAATTTGAAGACTTTAGAAATCTTCAAAATAAATCTTTAAATAAATGAGCATAGGGTATTTTCTTCTTATTTGTTTCTTCCCCTTTTCATGGATATATTGTAGTTTCAGAGCGCAAGTCTTACCCCTTCGGCTAAGCTTAAGTATTTATTGTGTGTGCATGTGCACATGCCTTAGTGTATGTGTGGAGGTCAGAGGACACTGCGGAGCCAGGTGGGCTCTGTCTTGTTTCTGCAGTTGGCTTGTGCTCCATATTCCAGGCCAGCTGGCCTAAGAACTCCCAGGTAATCCCTGTCTTTGCTCCCATCTTGACACAAAAGGGCTGGGCTTACAGATGTGTGCTGTCACCCTTCAGCACCAGGCCTGTGTGACTAGTGCTCTTCTCTGCCGAACTGTGCCCCTAACCTTATCTTCATTCTTTAGGTGCTACTGCCAATTGAGTATTCTTGATATCTTTCTCAAATTATCCATTAGTACATAGTAATGACTCAGTTTTCTACATTGATTTTCTATCCTGGAATTTTGGCCATTTTTATTAGGTTTTGTGAAATAATAACATTTTCTACAGATATCACACTATGATAACACGGATCATTGTATTTTCTTTTTTTAAAAAAAATGCCTTTTTTTCTTGGTTGCCTAACTGTTCTTCTGTAATTGTGTTGAATGTGCGTGTCAGAAGTTGGAGTCAGTATGGTGAAAATAAAATCTCAACCCTACTACAATCTAGTCCAATTTGAACATTGTAAATCTTTACTGAAAGAAAAATGTGATTGAAAATTTTCCAACTAACCTAATCCCAGACAAGTTCCAAAATAGAAACACAAGAAATATGAAAAGTCAAAGCAACATGACTGCTTAAAATGATTAATTCCATAGTAATTGACTGTAGTGAGAGAATTAGATGAAAATTCCAACAACGTACTCAAAAGAATAATTATAAGAATGTTGAATACGATCCAAGAGAATATGAATAAACTTCTTGACCTACTCAAAGTGAACACAAACAGCTGGATGAAATAAGGAACTCAATTCAGAGCAGGAAAGAGGAGTTAAGTAGAGGTGGAAATACTGAAAAATGTTGAAATTTGGAAATTAAAATCTCATTAAATGAAATAAAAAATTTAGTGAGAAGCCTTACCAGTAATGAATCAAATGGAAGATAATGTCCAAGCTCAATGAATTAGAATACTCAGACAATGACAAAATGAAATAAATAGGAAAGCAGCATCAGGTGAGATCTATAGGACACTATAAACTATCATGGTATAAGACAAGAACAACCAGCAAAAGGGGATGATGATGATGTATTCAGGAAATTATAGGAGAAAAATTTCTAAATTTTTTTCTTCCAAAAAAGGTTGCTACCAGATAAAGAAGGTATTTAGAAAACCAAAGAATAGGATCAAAAAAGAATCTACCACATCATACTATGCTTAAAACACTAAGTATACAGAAAGAATGTTGAGAGCTGTCAGAGACAGACACCAGGCACATACAAGGAAAAGTAGATCCATCAGGTTAACAGTAGTTGCCCTTGTTAGCTTTAAATGTCCACTTGACACGACCTAGAATTCACCTGAGAATCTCTCTCAGGTGAGACATTCTTTAGATCACATTGGTCTGTGGGCATGTCTTAGGGGATTTTCTTGACTTTTTAATTGACATAGGATGGCCCAGCCCACAGTGCATCCACTAGGAAAGTGGTTTGGGCTATACAAGGAAAGTAATTATGCATGAGCATGAGAATAAGTAAGCAAATGAGTCAGAAAGCAACATTTCCCCATGATTTCCATGTATTTCCTTAACTGTGAAGGAGTGTCCTGGTTAGAAGTAATGCTGCATGGAATAGCGAGCAAGCTGCCTTGAAGTTCCTGTTGAGTTTGTGCCTGACTTCCCTCAGTGAGCTGGAAGTGTAAGCCAGGTAACTCTTTTCCTCCTGAAAGTTGTTTTTCGTCTGTTTTAGTGCAGCAATAGAATGAAACTAGCACAGAAGCTCTAAAAGCCATGAGCATGAAGAACAAGATAGATGAAGCTCTGAGAGACATTAGCTGATAACTAGATGTACTACCCCTAGCAGTGTGTCCTTAATAATTGAAGAAGAAAGGAAAGGTTTCTATGATAAAGGCATTTATGGCTACTTAGTAAGCACTAGAGAAGATCCTTGCAGGGATTATACACACTGAATAGAGAGATAAACATTTATGAACCCACAGGAGAGACTATACTCACTAGGATTAGCAAATGATTAGGAAAGTATCAGATATTACAAAACATATAAAGCATAGTTTTCAATACTGAGTGTTCGTAGTGCCAGTTCTCTAATTAGAAGAAAATTAATGTTCCATAGGTTGGATTAAAACATCAGACCCAAGCAGGACTTGGTAGTGCACACTTTTAATCCCAGCTCTCAGGAGGCAGAGGCAGGTGGATCTCTATGACTTCCAGGACAGCTAGTGCTACACCTTGTTTCCAGTAACAACAAAACAACACCCAGGAAACCCAGGCCCATCTGTGTCTTGACTACCAGAAGTTCATGTAACTATCAAAGGTAAACACAGCCTTAGGATAAAAGGGTAGTAAAAGTAAATAGAACTAGGAAGCAAGTGGGAGGAGGAAATAGTAGTGGACAGAGACTTCAAACTAAAATGATAAAGACAATCATACCGTCACACCGTTTAAGGGGACAATCGCTCAAGAGGATACTTCAATTCTAAATGTACAGGCACTGAATATGGACGTGCCCTATTTCATAAGACACATACCAGTGGGTATAAAGGCACAGGCTGACGTCAGTAGCATAGAAGCTGGTAAACTGGGTATTCTGGTCTCATCAGTAGACCAAGTCATGCAAACAAACAGAAGTATCAGTAAAGAAATAGAGTTAAATGATATTATAAATCAAATGGACTTAACAAATATCACCAGGATGTTGTTTTTGTTTGTTTAGTTTAGTTTTTTTTTTTGAGACAGAGTTTCGCCGTAGCTTTGGAGCCTGTCCTGGAACTAGCTCTTGTAGACCAGGCTGGCCTTGAATTCACAGAGATCTGCCTGCCTCTTCCTCCTGAGTGCTGGGATTAAAGGTGTGCGCCACTACTGCCTGGCATCAACAGAATATTGTATCCAAACATTGCAAAATATACTTTTTTTTCCCCTCAGAAGCCCATGGACATTTAGAACACAAAGCAAGTCAAAAGAGTACCAGGAAATTGAAGTACTTTCTTATATTCTAAAATGATCACATTTTAATAAACTAGAAATTAGCAAGAGACATTACTGAACACACACAAAATCATGGAACAGCACAGCATTGAATGGATCATTAAAAAATGAGAAGGTGGGAAGGAGTGAGGTGTGGGGTGGGAGAAGGGAAGGGAGGGGGAACTGGAGTTGGGATGTAAAATGAAAAAAAAACCCATTTTTTAAATAAAAAATCCTTTGAGAGAATTTTTAAAAGAAAAATCTTAGAATTGGATGGAAACAGAACTACAAGATACAAGGAATTAGGGATTACAATGAAAGCATTTCTTCGGTTATGTGTGGTTGTGGGGTGAGTGTGCATGTATGTACAGATGGACTTGCTCATGAGTGTGCAACTGGGAGCCAGACTGAATGGAGAGATAGTATAGAGTATAATAGAAATTTTGAAATAGAAGCAAAAAGAACAATATTTGTATAATAAGTGAGATTCTGTTTGAAATAAGTATTCAGAATTATCGCTTGGGAGGCAGAGGCAGGTGGATCTCTATGAGTTTGAGGCCAGCCAGGTCTACAGAGATTTTTAGGACAGCCAGGGCTAAACAGAGAAACGCTGTCTTGAAAAATGAATATATATGTATATAAATCTTCCCTGTGGTTTTTCATATGTAGTGTTTTATTATCTTTTTCTTGTGTTTCCAGTTTTTAGTTTTTCATAAATGAATATTGAATATATCAAATGCTTTTCCTGGAAGATCTGAGATGATCAGGTGGTCATTTTAACTTTCAAACATTAGTTTCTTGACAAATAACACATACCGAGCAGTACAGTGGTCGTAATAGCCCCTGAATCAAGACCCAGAGCAGAGTCGGTATCCCAGCAATTGCCTCCAGCCTCGATAGTAACTCCTCACAGGCAGCTGATGTGCTGATTGCTAACACTGCATTGATTCTAGTTTTGAATTTCCTATGCAGTTGAATAGTATGTTCTCTTTACTTCTCACTCACATTGTGTTTATGAAATTTTACTCACATTTTCTGAATCACTTTCCTTTATATAGTTATTGAATAGATTGGATGATTTCTAAGGACTGTATATAGGTTGTATGTGGTTTTAAAAGACTATTAGCAAATCATGTTGCTACAAGCTCTTGTACTTTTGTGTTGGTCCACACGTACATCCATTACTTTTGGGCATATGCTGTGAATCTCTAGTCAGATCATAAACAGTATCGACTCCCTACGTCTGTCCAGTTTTGGTAGATAAGACTGTAGATGTAGGTGGTAAAATGCATGCCTAGCTTGGCCAAGGACCTGGCTTCAAACCCTAGCATCAGAAACAGACTGGTAGATACTGGAAGATGGTTTTTTTCAGGATGATTTTAGGACTTTGTTGGGTACTCCACAGTCTCACCACCACTAGACAATGTCAGTCTTATACAGGTTTCTCTCATCCTAAAGGTACCTATCCAGTCATATGTCATGCCATTCTAAGTTTAAATTACTTTTCCAACCAATAAATGATTTTGAGTTTTTTGTGTATTGGCACCTTGAATTCCTTTAGGGGTCTGTGTTGTAACTATCTCCTTAGTCTGCAGCTTACATTTCATCCCATTAAAGACATTTTTAAATGTAGCTCTTTTTTTGAATATTGCTTATTTTTAATTACTTTATAAATAATACCAATCAAAATTCTCACTCCCTCCCCTCCTCCCACTTCCCTCC